>CM044901.1:113034123-113227518 GCA_024500145.1 Gentiana dahurica var. dahurica
ATATATATATATATATATATATATATATATATATATATATATATATATATATATATATCTTGTCTTTAGTTAGTTTCTAGTTCTGTAAATACCGTAAACGGCACTCTGCCGGAAATAATAATGTAGTATAAGTCTCGTGTAATACTTAGAAGGATTATCAAGGCTCGTTGTTGTTAAAGGAGTTGCTATTTCCGGAGAATACGGCTCTGACGCTACAATTGTAATCTGGTAACTTTCTAATGTATTTATGTTTGTTTGTTGTTATTAGTATCTATATATTAGTTATAATGATATTAGGCTAACTCTATATCTAGCCAAGATATGAAATTGAATTAATTTTATCTTTTTAGAGAAATAGATGATGACTATGTTAAAATTGAATTAAAATCGATTATAATGAATCTCTTTCTATTTGAGCTTAATGAAAAGTTAAAATTGAATTAGCTACTCGATTTAACAAGAATCGTATCCTAATGATGAACTGACCAGAGAAGTTAGGATACACGATCACGAATAGAAAGACCGGAGGGTAAAAATGGCCGTCTGACAAACGGAATCCTATTTCCTACCCGGGGGCAGATTTGTCCTAGAAAAATAAATCTTATTGAAAATTGACTCAAGATATTATCACGTTAAAAATCACCTGTTTAATTGAGCAATACTCAAAATACCGGCCGTATGACAAAACGGAGTTCCCGAGCTTGAGGATGACATTAGACAGAGGACTTTTGGCATATGACAATTTCATACGCTCGTGTGAGGAGGAGTTGTCTATTAGGAGTACACCGGTTCATATATAATTGAATAACCTTAAAATAAGGATAGATCAAGCACATCTATTTCTACTAAAAAGATATCTTGATTCAATGACATATTCTTGGCTAGTTTCTAATATTACTAGTATTTATATTCTATATATTGTATTGGTACTATATATATATATATATATATATATATATATATATATATATATATATATATATATATATATATATATATATATATATATATATATCTGTTTAGTTTTATGCATTTATTTACTGTTTTACGGTTACTAAAAAGGAAAAAGAAAAACTGCGACTTAGATTGAGTTAATAACAGCTTCTTGGTGTTTAGCCACACTCTGAATTACCACACGTTTCCCTGAGGATTCGACACCTGACTCACCACACTAGCACTACAATTTGACCCGGTACACTGCCGGTAAGGATTGTATAGCACTAGAAAAAGTCCGTCAGTCGATGAGTTGCCCGCCATACTATGGGCACTCCGCACAATAATCAAAACACCCACTGGAGAAACACCGTTTGCTCTAACTTACGGATCGGAGGCCATGACTCCGATTGAAATGGCGCTCCCAAGTATCAGGGTCGCTATGTACGAGCCAGTGGACAATATACTAAATAGGCAGATCGACCTGGATCTCGCGGAAGAGAAAAGGTTGGCAACATACCATCAGCTGGTGAACTATAAACAGATCTTTAAATGACAGCACAACAAGCGAATCCGCGACCACTCATTTAAGGTCGGCGATGTCGTTTTTCGAAACAGAAAAAGCCACTGGTATGGAGCCCGATAAAGGCAAGCTTACGGCAAACTGGGAGGGCCCTTACCAGGTCGCAAGAGAGATCAAGAAAGGGACTTATGTCCTCAAAAACCAAGACGGTTTCGAATTCAACAGGCCATGGCACGCAGACAATCTCAAAAGGTACTATATGTAATAAGCGGCTAGGGTTATGGCTAACCTCTCATTTACGGCGTGAGCGTTTAGACTTTCTTACTTGTAACTTTCACTCACCTAGCGGGGTGAGGCGAACTTAATATAGTCTGATTTTACATTTATCTTCTTGCGAACACCTTATCATATCCGTCAAGTGCGTCCACTGGGCACATATGCGATCTCGACAAAATTTTCAAACAAAGGCTTCGAATTCATCTCAGACTTTGTTAAAAAGGGGGGTGGTTTTCGACAAAAATTTCAACAAAGCCATCGAACAAGAACGATCGGGCAAATTCACAACTCCGACCCTCATCTGAAACAAGGGGGTTCTCTGGAAAAATTATTTTAGAGAGGTCCGTTCGTCTTTTAAGCTTCAGTGCGACGTTCTGTTTCAAACAAGGGGACCTCATCTCGGAAAAATTTCAACTATGCGAGCGAGCAGTTATTTGAGATAAGATTCAATGGGACCTATTATGGAAAATTTTCAAGCTACAACGGACAGCTTCTGGCCTTACCTAAAACAAGGGGGCCAGACTCCAAAATTTCATTCATCGAGGTACTTATTTTTAGATAATTCCTTTCGAGTTCGACCTTAAATCTCATCTCAAACAAAGGGGGCCAGAGGATGTTGCCACAATTGGAATCGATCTATGCAATAAATTCAAGCAAAAATAGAAATACAAAGGCGAACACAAATGAAACTTCAAACATTTGGGATATGAAGAAAATGTTATTACAAAAGCAAGGTGCGATATGAAAAGTTTACACAAAATCAAATTAAACTTAAATACGATATCCAAATAGTATTTTTACAAACCGGAATCAGCAAATTTAAGAGTCTTCAGGCCGGATGTTCTAATCATCAATATTCTCAGCATTGAGGGAAGGATGTAACATTTTGTCAGCGTTTGGCTCAGACTCAGTTTGCTCGGAATCTTGTGGTTCTTCCTCGATAGGTCGCCGGATAGCACGAAGCATTAACTCCCTCAAATTCTTCTCGTCAACAGGGGGTGCCTCCCAACCCTCACCGTAATTCTGCAACTCAGCCTCGGAGAAAGGTATTTGTGGGTGAAATCCCCTCAGATGGTCAGCAAAGGGATGAGTAAGGATCCAGTCCCGTAAGGTTACCACATCTGGAATGTCACCGCCGCGAGCCCACACACACCTCGCGATGTGATAAAATCCTTGATCATATCCCATGAGGAAGTTATCACCCGCAACAGCTTTCCTGGCTGCCTCTATCTAGACTTCAACTCCGGAACTCAGCTCCTCCAGCTGTTTCTTCAGATCAGCGGTTTTTTTATGCTCAGCTTCCCAGTGAGATTTGGCCTCATCAACCCGCTGTTGCATCTCTTTCATGGACCCATCAACCGATCTATCTTTCTTCGCAAGTTCGGCATTTATCTTCTCTAGGCGATCAGAGTTCTTTGAGCCTCTCGCTGCGTCTTCCTCGCCTCAGCAAGCTGCTTCTTCAAACCTTCATTTTCAGCGAGCTGCTTCTTCAGTTCATCGACCTCAACCAGCTATTTTTTAGTTCGGCATTTTTAGCTTCAGCAGCTCTAAGACGGACTCGAAGACCGTCCCAACCACTTTGGTGGCGTTTAAAGCCAGTGTAGCGTCTGAGCTCGATGCTATTGTGCTCTGGTATTCATTTATAAACTGTGCCAAGCCGGTGCCGACCTAAAGAAGAGGAAATATAGCCGAGTTAGACATGACTTCAGCAATAAAATAAAATAAAAAAGCACATATCGGATAGATGTTTACCATGCTCACCGTCGTGCCATATAAACCCCATAGGTCCTCAATATTTTGGAGAAAGGCACGGCGAGGATCGGACTGATCAGCCAACACAATCCGATTCGCAATACCCCGGCCAATTTCCAGCTGAATTGGGTTAGGGAGGCTCCATCATAAATGCCTCAGCGGGGCCACATCAGAAATCCCTCTCGAGATCGTGATCGCTTTAGACATGTTTAGAGGTTGTTGGCGCATAAAATCCCTGTCTAACCAGACCGTCGGGTGACCCTCGGGCCTAACGGGCACACCAGCGAAATGCACCATCGACCTCGTGCCTGCTGAGAATGCTGGGTCAGCTAGAGATTTGCCTTTGTCAGAGGGTTTGGCCTTATCAGCAGTGTCCTTCTTCTGAGCATCGTCGGCTTTGGATTTCTTGGGTAGGGGAGCTTCCTGCTCGCCATTCCCCCTCCAGCGGGGTCAATTTCCTTGACAAAAGCTCTTTTCTTCTTATCGCCAGCTGGAGGTTTGGTCAAGGCTGTTTGTTTTAGATTTTTGCCCGATGGGGCCCTACCCGCTGGATGCTTAGCTGGCGGCTAGGTCGACTTCCCGGCCTGAGGTCCAGAAGAACCCGCCGCATCTTTCCAGATATCGACCATAGGGAGTGTGGTCTTGATCCCCTTCAATTCAACGGATCTCTTCTCCGCTCCTTCATTTTTCCTAGCACCCAACAAGATGCGTTGTTTCAGAGCATCCATGGTACCTGCAATAAATATTGTTTATCAGGGATAGTCAAAGTAATAAAAGGGGAGTGATCGCGTGTGAGTCACTAACGTCGATATTACTAACAAGAATACTAGGTACATCGCAGTATAGTAAATGCGAGTCAAGGTCGATCCCACAGAGACAATACAACTTATACATATAAACGATTCTAGCCTAATTAAGAAGCAACATATAGGTGGTCATTGACCAACAATAACGTAAAAAAAACAAACATGGTATACCTCTCCATTTCCTCACCGATCTACTAACTTGGATTAGTTAATCATTATGTTTACTTCCCCCATAATTTCCTTAGATTAATCACGAGCTTTTAATGATTATTATCATATTTATCAGCTACGGGTGCAATTCCTACTCCTATCTACTCCGACAATGGCAGTAGACAATCTATACGCAAGTTACCCTCCTTAATTGGTCCGTAATAGCCCATACACATAAAGAACTAGAACTGCCGATATTGAGCGTTACCTCATACCGCTAACCCGCCTAGACAGCTGTCGACACTGACCAGCACGTTCCTAGGGTCCATCAAGACTATGTCCTAATTAACACTTCACTTGCGGTCCTTCATGTTAATTTACGAATTACGAATACTAGATTGGCCAGACCTATTACCCGTTTTAATTATTCCTGACGATCAACGTAGCTGTAGTGGATCCCAGTTTAGGTTTCTAAAATATGCCTTGGTAAACCGGTATAGACCGCCGGTTTACCGGGGGCGGCTTTTCCTAATTTCTGGATCTACATTGCTCAGTACGATTAAAATAAGTAACTTATGGGGTTGTTAAACATGCAGATTAACTAAAACACATAAATACGAACAGATCTACCATATTGAAGACAATAAAGGAATGTTCAAAGCTTCATACCTTCAACAATGGAGATCTAGCTCGATCTACCCAAGCTAGAGATGATGGAAGAAGGGAGGAAACCAAAAACAACTGTCCAAAGCTCAAGAAAACTTTATTGCATAATAATAATTGTAATGTAATATATAAATTTGAAGATTGTATTAAGCATATGAAAACTCTCAATATATGCGGCTTTATATAGATACAATAGCCGACTTAAGACTCTCTAAAACCCTAACCGACTTAGACAATGCGGCTGAATGAATTTCGTGTTGAATAAGTCACCAGTTTACCGGGCCTAACCCTCGGGTTACCGGACCTTCTATTCTTCTTTTTCTTCAGCAGGATTCTTCTTGGACTTCAATCACTTAGCCCAATGCGTTCCTTTTGGTCCAGATCCGTTCTTCAATGCTCCAGAATTGGCACATCCTATAAAATACACAAAACGAGACAAAATAGTATCAAAACATCGGGAAAATAGTGTAGATGCAGAATTACGATCCTAGAAACACTCACATAGCATTTAACACATATTCTAAGCAATAACGAGCCTATCTATCCTCTCTTGAGCAGAATTTAGGGTGAATATATGTATAATTATTGGTACCATTTAGAGTCTCATCACGGAGCAAAAATGAAAGACAAATAAAAGTCGTACTCGGGGTCCGGAACGCCGGATTGCCAAAACAAACTTTACACCGAGAGGGAATGCATTTGCCAAAGTGCTCTTCACCTTTTCGGGTGTACCCGAGCAACTCCTTAAGCTCGGCTATAAACCCATCATCGGCCTCCTTAGTTTTAATGGCTTTCAGATGATCGGTCTTAAGGGAGTTCACAGGAAACTTGACGCCATCCTATTTAGGACTCCACCTTCATACATGTCTTATCCTAGTCCGTCACCTTATCTGGGAGATCGAATAGAAGTCAAGGTCTACCACTGCTCGATCTGCTTCGCGGCTGAATCTGTCCGGCATCACCCTTCCGGTTGAAGCCATAAAATTAAAGTTGCGCCGCCATCGACAGTTCGTGACCACTCAGCCGGCTTATAATAATGAAGGACATCACCACCCATACTACACCTAGACTGAGGTCTCATGGCATTACCTTCAACTCTTCCATGGACGTAATGAAAAACGGATCAAAGGGCGGCCTAAGCCTGGCAACTAAGTGGTCGTCATGCAACCACATATAATCATCCTTTCTCTACCACAAGTCAGCGACACGTTCGTCGCGCCATATTAGCAAACCGGTAATCGGCGGGTTTATCAAAGGCGGTCGGCGCCGAGGTGTAATCAGTTCGGTCCCGAAACTCCTTCCAACGAGCTGGTTGGTGTCAGCACGTTTTTGTTCAGCGAGCTCCATCTTCACGGTGATTGACCTCTTTTTAGGCGGCCTTTTCTTCTTCTTGGGCTCATCCTACATGACCGTTTTCTGGGACTCTCTGGCTTTCCTGGACGTGGAGGGTCTCTTTGACATCTGGTCTTGGTTTTCATCCTCGACCTCACCCCCGGTAGCACCCTCGCCGATCACCATGATTTCTTATTCATCCTCCCCAGCGCCTGAGTCACATTCGACCTCGACGGCCTCTTCTTCTTCAAATACTTCCTCCTCGCCGCTCGAACTGGCCTCCTCCATGCTAACCTCCTCGGAACCATAGCCGGTAGCGGCCCGGTTTTCTTCATCTGAATATGTGCCTTCCGAAGACATCCTGGAAAAGAGACAGGGTGAGGTGGATCAGATAATCACCTAGAGATGGAAGTCGGGCCGAGGTGAGAGCAATCACACCCCGACACCTCGCCCCTCCGTTTTCCTTAATTCAAACAGCCCAGGAAAACCCCCCCTCAAATAACCTAGAAACCCCCCCCCCCCCAAATAACATTCAAATTAGCAATGGCAACAATCTAGGTGTCTGTCTACCGATGGATTTCTTGGAAAAAGGGCACAAGCACGTCGAAAAGCATAAAATGACGAAATTACGATTCATGCACCAGTGGAACCCAAAATTCTAAGTGCGATTTCTTCTATATTGCAGCTTTTTAGCAAGGAAAAAGGCGAAATTGAAGCAAAATCGAAGCAACAATGCAGTAAAAGCATACAAAATCATACCTGATTGGTGAAATGGGAATGAAAGATGTTGTCTTTCGCCTGAGATTGCTTGCTTGCCGGAATCCTCTCGCTTATCTCGTCGGAATTGTTTGCCAAAAATTATTTTCAGAAAAGGGAAAGTGTAAGAGTGAGGCAGGAACCATCTATTTATAGGCAAAAATAGAGGGAAACGACGCTTGGGGTTCGAAAATCAAATGCAATAATTGCCCGGAACGGTTATCGAAATCTCTCAACCAATCAGGTTGGGCGGCGGTTCACATCAAGCGTCACATCATTAAACGTCATTCGAGGCGACGTTTCTTAAGCCGGTACAACCTTTGCTGGCTCAACTGCTCATGCCCCAACTGGCGGCTTCAACTCTGCATGGCCGTCGGCCTTAGATTCCACGGTCCTACGGCCTCGCTTCAAATGGCATACGGCCACCTGAACCCGTCCGATTCATAGCACGGTATCTAAACCTGATAGATCGTTATCGACGACTAAGCATGTTCACTAAAATGCACAACAAACAATCGGTAATTCGCTACGCGATACTAACACTGGTTCAAGCCCGATAGTCAGTATCGGCATCTAAGACTGTTCGCTACAATGCACAGCTTATATCAGTAATTTGCAACGCAATGTCAACACTGATTTAAGCCCGATAGCTACTATCGGCGTCTCTATCGCAAATGACAAGCATCGGGTTAACTTCTGCTTTTCTGGAGCTCTACTCTCCTTCTTGACGGGCACGCCAGGCGCAGAGTAGGGGGCCATTGATATACCCGAACTGGATTAGGGCCCGTTCATCTAGATTGGGCCTATTTGCATAATCCAATAACTGATCTCGGGCATCTATCCCCTTAGTTCGCAATACATAAACCGGATCCTACCTGCCGTTCGTAAGCCGGGTCCTGTCCGCTATCCATAAGCCGAATCATGTCCGCTGGCCGTAAGCCGGACCCCTCAACTCCGTGTGACTTCTACCCGTGTAATCAGGCTGACATCGAGACAAGGCAAATATGAGTCCGATCTACAAACGAGTCCGCTGTCCGCCATACTTATCCAGACAGCTGGCCAGTCCACCTATATTATGTGTATGATTATCTCTAATTATATCCTTTTAATTGTCTTGTCATGAACAGTAAACCGACTTAGTCTTAGGCTATAAATATGGGATCACAATATAATAGAAAGGGGCCAAGAACTAATATACATCGAGCTACTCTGTTAATTCGTCGAATCACTCGTGTTTTCATAAGCATCACTCCGACTGCCTAGTTCTTCAAATCCACCACCTTCTCTCCGGAGAAATCATACATACATAGCCTTATATCCACAAATATATCTGTTACCGCAAATCTGGTATACACCGCGATATCACATTGTAACATATGTTTCTTGTAATTAAACATTTATGTATGCTTCACATGTATTATATATATTTCTAATATATAAAGCCGTTGTAAGGGCAAAATTATAAAATTAAGTATTTTCATATTTGAGAGTTATTGTGTTATCAAATGGTCTTATTATTTTCAGGTTTAAGTTATTTATTATATTCAGATTTCAGATTTCAGTTTTAACAAACGGTGAGTAACCGTCACCCGAACATGATCTATGTCCTCCCCTCCTCACCCCTACATCCCCATTCCCCTATTGTATTCCTCGTCGTATTTTCTTACGCCCAAGAAGTCAAATCAAGTATTACACTATCCGTATATCATTCGTTTAATATTTAAGTGGACTTGTGTTCAATTTCAAACTGATTTAAACTGAATCTAATCGAGTTGTGAGTAAACTGATCCCTCGAGCTAACGATAAGTAATTTGATTCGTTTAAATCGCTACCCTACCTTCCCTTAAAAAAAAGGGAGAATGGCTTATTAGACCTATTTTCATAAAGTTACGGCTCAAAAGACCTTTGACCATTTAAGGGTTTTAAGAGGGATGAAATTACATTGATATCCCCATCTTCTATCTTTCTTCTTCTTCTTCCTTATCCTATCTTCTTCTCCCCTCCACCTTCTTCCATGGTCTCAACTTCGATTCGCCGGAAAAAAACACCTTCTCGGCCCAAAGATCAACGCCATCTTCCACTTTTTCCTTCTTCTTTCGACAGAAAAAAAACTGAAAAAAGGTCACGAATTTTCACCTCATTTTTGCCGGAAAAGCATCGGCTTTAAGGGTTCATGGGGGTTCTTCAAGGTTTCAGGGTTTTGGGGGTTCATAGGAGGTTTTATTCACGATTTAGAAGAAAGAAAAAAAAAACGAGAAGCTTCGCCGCAAAACGAGAAGCTTCCCCGGAAAATGAGAATCTTCGCCGGAATTTTGCCGGAATAGCTTCGTTTTAGGGGGTTTATGGGGGGTTCTTCAAGGAATTAGGGTTTTAGGGTTCATGGGGGTTCATAGGGGTGTATGGTGGTGGGTTTTCCGGTGGGTTTAGGGTTTCCGGTGGGTTTTCCGGCGGATTTAGGGTTTCCGGTGGGTTTCCCGACGGGAGTGTTTCCGGCGGCCTTTTAGGGTTTGAGGGAAGGAGATGGGGGTATTTTAGGGTATTTGGAATTATTATTAAAAGATTTGGTCTAATAAGCTAATACTTTGGTTTGTCAGATTAAGACAACCAAATTTTGGTCAAACAGGTCATTTAAGCAGCCGTCCCAATAAAAATCGCTACCCTACCCTGTCTACCCCTACCCTACTACATTCCTCGTCACATTTTCTTCCCTTTTTCTTTTCCTGTTTCTACGGTTTATCCAATTCCTGCCGCATATTGCTAAAGTTTCCCTTTTGCTGCAGCCGGACCGATTTTTATTGGTCAAAGTCAATTCAAATTCAGTTACTTGATTCCCGACGACCGGACGGTGAAATCCCGGCTTATTTTTCCATCTCCGGCGATATATTTTTCGTCCCTGGCGAGTGTTGATTGTGTGTAAAGCAGAGATTTACAGTTTCATCGATTTAGGGTTTTGTTTTTTCCATAGAATTTCGAAATTGGAAGGACAATTAACTATGCCGAAGAGCTCTAGGCACAAATCGCATAAGCAGAGCAAGCATAGTTCGAAGGATTTGTTATCGGATTCTGAAGAAGATGTGAAGGTGAAAGAGAGGATTAATACTAGGGAGGTTGTTGCTGCTTCGGTTAGGGTTTCAATCGATTCGAGTCATGAAAAGAGGAGGATTTCTTCATCATTTCAATCGAAGGAGGTAAAGGATCTGAGTTATTCTGAAGAGCATGTTTCATCCATGGTGCGAAAAGATAAGGTTGAGAGAATCACGGGAAGTGGTGATAGGTGGAAATCTGGTGGAGATGAAGAAAATGGTTCTAAGGAAATGGAAGTGCAAAAATTGAAACTTGATTCAGAGAAGGGTTTGAAGTTGAGAGAATCAAAGGGTTCAAGTGATGCTAAGAGCAAAAGTAGTAGAAGACATGAAAGTGGGGTGGTGGAAGATAGGGATGTGGGTTCGGTGTTGAAGGGGAAAGAGGAGGAGAATAGGAGTGGTAGTACTAGGTCTGATTCAAAGAGGAAGTCTGATAAGGATGCTAGTAGAAGAGAGGGAAGGGAATCGAGAGACACGAAAGAAAAAGAGCGGGTGTCAGATAGAGAGAGCAAGAAGATTGTGGAGAAGAAACAGGAATCGGAGGTGCGGGTTGATGTTGGGAGTGTTACGAAGAAGCGTGACTCTCTTTTGGAGGATGCAGATAAAGATAGACTAGTAAAGAGAGGAAAAGCAAATTCTGGTAAGTTTACTTACTTGATCCCCTTGATAGGCCTTGCTTTGGTTAATCTTTTTTATTTTATTTTATATCATATTATGGTTGTCCGATTATTGTAGAAAGTTAATGTCTGTGCTTAGCTGATGTTTTGTTTTGGATATAGTAATTACATTGGGGGATGGGGGGTGGGGTGGAGGGTTTTACCCAGAGAACGCAGTGCATGAAAAAGCTTATGATGTAAATCTAATTCCTTGAGACTTATATGATGTTTGTGCTGTAGAGTTGTGTTCTTCATTACCGCTCTATGTTGAAGTTATAAAGGAACATTTGAAGTTTTGCCTCCTTATTGTATTTCACCATCCTGGTGTGGAAAGCTTTTGTCCGCAAGTTTCACTGGAAGTGTTGTGTGTGGCTAATAGTTATTTCTTGTATAAAATAGATTAGGTAACCGTGTCTTTGTTTTCTATATGTTTGTGGGCCCTAAGATGCATGACATCATCAGCTCCCATGTAGAATTATCAGTGTATAAATCTGAGAGAGGTGAGACTTAGACTGCAGGTATAATGTAGACAGACTGTGAAGTGGTCTTCCAGAATATGGTTTGTTGGAAGGTGAGAAAGGGACATGTTCACTTCAGTAATTGTGGTTCCTTGGGTAGGATTTTTTAAAAACCGTGCAAGAACTGCTGCTTTTGTTCTGTGTTCTGTGTCTTCTAGTTTACGTTAACATTAGTTTTGACTAAGGCAGCTTTTTGTAAAAAAAAGTTCCTGTGCGATAAAAACAGTCCTATTATTTTGTTGTTGAGGCTTTATCTTTCTCAAGAATTTCTTTGTATGTTGGTTTGAGATCTGTTTCATTTTGCTACATAATTATGTCACCTGATGACACTGTTGGCTGAATTGCCCTGCACACTTCCACCAATACTATTGGTATGTATTTGTATAGATAATCCGAGTTGGAATAAGGCGTTAGTTGTGCCCTTGTTGTTTATGTTGATAATCAGTGTGTGTGGTAGTAACAGTGTTTCCTTCATCAGTGGAAGTCGGGTTTAGGTTATTTTTACTTAAATTGCAATGTCTATTGTATCTCTTTTGAAATTCTTAACGTTGGCAAGTACCTTTTATCGTATTAATTGTAAATATTTCGATGGATTTTACAGAGCTTGGTGTTCTTGATAAATTGCGATATCCTGAATCAGAAAAGGAACTTGAAAAGGTGATTCACAGGAAGATAGAAGGATCAAATGATAGAGACAGGTATCGAGATGCTCGAGAGAATGACCATACGAATGTTCCGTCAAAGGGTAATACCGTAAAGGATGGTAAGCACAAAGATGAAAGGTATAAGGCTGGAAATCATAGAGATAATATGGAGAAAGATGTTGACCACAGAGATGATAAATATCGGGAACATGTAAGTGTTGATGGAGATGGTAGGCGTAGAGATGACAAGCATCGTGATGGAGGTGAGAGGGAGCGCAGAAGGGAGGATAGGCATCGTGATGATGGTGACAGGGATTTCAAGTACCGGAAGGACGATGAAGGAATTGCTCAACCCAGGGGTGATAAATACCGTGAAGGCAATGAAAGAGAGACCAAACACAGGGAAGATAAGTATCGTGATGGTGGGAAGGATAATCGACATGATACTAGGTACCATGAAGACGGTGAAAGAGTTGTTGGGCTTAAGGATGAGAAGCATAGGGTAAAGAATGATAGGCACAAGGAAGAGAAATTCCGTGAAGATCATGAAAAGGATAGCGAGCTTAGGGATGGAAGACATGGTGATAAATTTGATAAAGAAAAGAGATTCAGAGAGGCTAAATATAAGGATGACCGTTCTTTGAGAGACCGCTCTGGTGACAAGTCTGCTGCCATAAATTTGAGGGATGACACCTTTTCTTCAGAGATTCTCTCTAGAAAACCGGGCATTCATGATAATAGTTATGATGATCGATCTCGATTAAAAGGTGCTCAAGGAAGAAAAAGAACATCAGACAAAGATGACTATATTGACTTGAAACCACGAGGTTTCAAAGACCAAAGATACGATGTAGAGAAAAGGTCTGCTAGTGATGCTAGGGTTGAGATAGCCACCAATAGAGGACGGTCTGGTTC
The DNA here is from genome assembly GCA_024500145.1 of Gentiana dahurica var. dahurica. NCBI lineage: Eukaryota > Viridiplantae > Streptophyta > Magnoliopsida > Gentianales > Gentianaceae > Gentiana > Gentiana dahurica. Next base: position 113,047,134 of record CM044901.1, read on the forward strand.
AAGATATGCTGATGTAGAAGCTACATCAATTCGGAATAGGCATTCTCCTAGTTCAGGTTCTCATGCTACAAGAGACCAGTACAGGTAGCGATCTTGGTTTGCTCTCAGTGTAATTCTATCTCTCTTATTTAACTTGTTACTCATTCCCTAAAAATCGCATTGCTTTCCTGATCTGAAATTCTGAATACCATTCATGAAAATAATTCTCGGATGACATTGATCATCGTCTTCTTTTAATATTTGGTAATTGCGCTATGTCCATTGCCCTCGATGCTTTTTTCCTTTATTCCTTCCATACGGTGACTGATAATTTTCAATAGTTCTGTCTATAGACGTCCTCATATTTTTTAAAAGAAACGGTTTGAGCTTTTTAGTTTGTAGTTCTGATCGAGAGTTGGCTGAAACCTGAGAGGCTTGAATACGGATATAAACTTTTAATAGGATCGAGTGTACTCGCTCTGATGGAGGCTGTAATGATGATATCATAATCTGAGTTATTCTTTATGTAGATTATTCATGTCTTAGGAGGAGCCATTGTAGATGCTGGTTAGCATATGCTTTTGTGTGATATGTTTGTGACTGAAGCGATGAATTTGGGGGTAGGGGGTGGATTTGCTGGTTATGTTCGGAGAAGGCCTTAAAAGTTCCACATGTATTTTATTCTTTGGAAACTTTTCTGGTTTTATGCTGTTTTGTTTTCCATAACCTTCATCTCGTCTTTTAAGAATAAATGAAAGGAGGAGGTGGGGAGAGAAGATAAAATCCAGAAGATCTTAAAAAAGGGCGTTTTCAAAGTTTGATCTCTTGTTCATCACATCTGGAACTCCTTTCTCCACATGATTCTTCCTCGAATCTATGCTACCTGTCTTCTCTCAATTCTTTAATTGTATGCTACATTATTTCCTCATTTTTTGTATGTGTGATAATTGTTAATTCGATTCGATGTTTCTATACTTTCCATTGGGTTGTTATGTCGTGTTATACGTTCGAAAAGAGACGAAGCTAAAGTATTTTATCTCCTCTTCTCTACTTTATTACAGGCTCTCAAAGCAAGACGATTTAAAGCATAACAGAGAAAATGCTTATGAGGAGAGAGTTGGGCACATCATAACCTCCACCGGAGAGCATGGTGACAATGCTGCTGGCGTAATTGAGAAGAATTCTTTATCTCGATCAAATGGTGTTATTCCGAAAGATGATAATGTCATGGGAGAATTATCGGCTGAAAGGCGCATGAAATCTGACACGCGGAATTCTCCCCGGCATTTGATATCCCCCTCTCCTACTAGTGCTGATAGGAGACACTACGGGAGATCTGATTTTCGTCGAAGTGGTGATATTGAAGAATCGGTGCAGAGGAGTAGTGGTTGCTCTCAAAAAGAAGGAAGAGGAACACGGGATATGGGTTCGGAGACTTGTATAGGAGATGAACCTTCCATAGTAGATGAAAATGCTATGTCTGTATCCTCACCTTACCCTCGAAACACCAACTTAGCGAGCAATTCTCGATCCTTTTCACATCCTTTTCACTCTCCATTCAGATCTGCTGATCGTCATCATAATAATAGAAGAAATGGCGATCCGAACATGGTTAGAGTTCAAGGAGGAAGCCCTTGGAAAGGGGGTATTCGAACTGGCCTTCTCCTTTAGCAAACGTTTTCATGCCTCCTTTCCCACACGGTCCTCCTCCACCTCCTGTCGGTTTTCACCCTTCAATGCATCCATTTCCCGGTATGAGGCCTTCTATGGGGTTGAACCATCATCATCCCTACCCTGTTCCTGATAATGCGCGTCATGGGGGATGGCGGACCCCAGTTTATGATCCACGCCCTCCTCCTCAATTAAATGGCTGGGAAGGAAATGAGTCTGCAATCGGTGGAGGAGATACTCGTTTCTTTGGGAGTCAACAACACTGGCATCATGGTGGGCCACATAGCTCAAAACCGGTTGCTAGCTTAGAACTGCCACTTGGATTTGAAAAGGATGTTCATAACCTAGAGGGCCCCTCGCCACCTAGCCAATCAAGTGAACAGGCTAAAAAAGACGAGCAGACTACGTATCGTTCTGATGAATATCCTGACATGAGTCAGACAATTGATTTAGTGAAGGAGAAAGTTCCTGTTGCTTCAGAGGAAGTTCCTGTGGAGGAGACTAATGATGATTCTAAGATGTCAGAAAAGAATGAAGAACCACTTTGTCATGTGTATCTTTCGATGCTTGACATTTCTGCAGATCTTACTGATCCTGAATTGTACAGCAGATACAAAGACATGGTGGTAAATGTGGATGAGAAAATGCTTTCAGATTCGGAGGACGAGAAGATCTTATATGTTGAGGTATTGCCAAAACCAAAAGAGAAAGTTTTTCTTGATAGAAAATTGGGAAGATGTTTCATTTTTGGCGTTCGTTAAGGGCACCACAACAAATCTACCGGGACACCACGCTTCGGGCTAGGTTTGACTTTGCAAGGGTCGAAAATTGATATTCGACTTTTGCAAAGTTGAAGTTATTGTGGTGCCCGAAAGTAGATCAAGTGTGCTTAGAATTTACTATTCAACTTCCTTATTATTTTATTTATATATTTATTTATTTTCTTCCACTGCAGGTCTCCAAACCGAAAGCAGGGAGTACAACTGAAATATCAAGTGGTTCACTTTTCCCAACCACTGGTGATTCTCTGCTTCAGGTAATGAAAAGCCATTTCTTATTCTTGTAATTACCATATTGGCCCTTTGATTTTTGAACATCAGAGTCTAATGCTTATGCTAACTTTCTTACTGTTAATGGATTTATTATTGCAGAAAGCCATGTCACTTTACAGGAAACAGAGAGAAGGGTTTGTGATGAAAGAAAAACATTCACCAACTCAGGCTGTTGACGACGACAACAACAAGGAAGCTTTACATTCTTCTTATCCAACAGAGAATTTGAAATTAGAGATTCATCTAGATAGCCTTGAGAATCTGCATGATGTTAATAAAGTCAACCCATGCGATGAAAAGTCGGATGAACCGGTTGTCGTTGTCACCAACAACGATTCAGAGATATCATCTGAAGAAGAGAAATTGAGAGGTAAAAATGAAAGCCCTGTTTCCATGGAAACCGCGGAGGACTTCTTCCCGGGTAGGAGTGCAGAAGAGGAAATTTTGGACGTCGTATCATCAGAAGAAGAGAAATCGAGAGGTAAAAATGAAAACCCTGTTTCTATGGAAACCGAGGAGGAGTTTCCGCCGGGTAGGAGGAGGGCAGAAGAGGAAATTTTGGGTGTTACTGAAAATGGTTCAACGAATGTGTTGAATGTGGTGGTGGTCTCTAATAAGGAAAAAGAGGTAGTAGATGATGATGTGGTGATGGGAGAATTAAAGTCTGATGAGTCAGTAAAAATAAGTCGGATACTTCATTCTCCTGAAAGTACACATTGAGACACATTTATTTATTTTTGTGCTCTTCAGTTTTTTTCTTTTTTGGGAAGCTTTTTATTTTCACCCTTAGCGATTCTACCTGTACGCCACACTACATGTACACCACACTGAATCAAGAATCGACTTTTAAAAGGTCTATTCAGTGGTGTAAATATAGTGTGGTTTACTGGTAGAATCGTTTGTTGGGGGTGAAAATAAAGACACCCTTTTATCTTTTTATTAAAATGTTGTGTGCTCTTTCTTATGCTCATTTCCTTATTCAAGCAAAAAGCAATTAAAAAAAAAAAAAATGTAGTTCTAGCATTAGCATTTGAGCGTTCTGAATTTTGTTGTGTTTGTTCATGCTGAGTTTTATGATTTTTTTTTTTTAATTTCATAATCAAAGTAGGGGGGAATAGCACTAAAACCACCTAAACAGTTTGGTGAAGTTAAGCCTTGCTACTACTTGAACAAAAGGCCATAACAAATATAGTTTAAAACATACCAAAGTGACATGGTGGGGTGCCACAAAACAGAGAAAAGACATATGGTGTAGCAAAATATAGAAACGCGTCACTAACGGTCTTTACCATACCCTAATGTCATATTTTGATATGAAGCAAAATATAGTATAGAAACGCCATCTCACAAGAGCCTTTTACCATACCCTTGTGATATTTTGATATGAAGCAAAATATTGATACGCTATCACAACAACGGTCTTTACCATGCCTTGGTGAGATTTTGAGATGTAGAAAACTATAGAAATGTACCACAAGGTCTCTATACCATACCCTCTTGATATTTTGAGAAAATTGTTATGTGCTTTTCGTCAATTTTAACGTAAGAGTTAGCACAACAAGTATGTTAGTGTCATTTTAAAATCACAACAAGTATAACAAAACATAACACAATAACATTGGAGGTGTTGCAAAACATATCAATTTATAACAAGGGAACGGAGCGACATACAATGTAGAAAGGCATAGCTAAACATCGTAACAGTTTTTACCGACACTTGAGATGCTTTGTTAAGAATTATATTATGTGGACTTATTAAACAATCTAAAAAATGAAGGATAAATTTGTCATTTTAAAAGCAGCTAGATTCAACTAACAAATCCTACGTGTAAATCCTTTCAACGACTTCTCAAAAAGGCTATTTCCCTAAAAAAAAACCCTTTACTTTTTCCTGTGTTTCTTTCTGCGCTTTAATCCATCATCGTAAAGGTTGTTCGACTTCAAAACCTCAATTTTTCAGTGCTTTATGCTGCTTCTGCTACAGGTTCGAAATTCGATACTTTTTTTTTTTGAGTTTTTTCTTATTGTTATTTGTTACGGTTGTTAAAGTAATTCAGTTTCGCGCTTTTATTATGTTATATTTACCGCCAAATATGTTTAGCACTGATAGTAAGAATCATACTTAAATATTCCGAAAATTGTTGGATTTTGTTTTCCTGATTTTGCCTGTGATCATACACTTTTAGTGCTTTAATTCGTCTTAGGGTCACTAATATGTTGCTTTGTGTAATAATTTTTCTAGTTTAGCGCTTTTTGATGGTATATATATTTACTGCCCCAAACACGTTCAGTTTTGATAGTGAGAATCAAATACTAGTTAAATTCTCAGAATGTTGCTGCTGATTTAGTGTTTAAGCATCGGCGCGGATTGGTTGTGGTCTACGATTCAATGGTTAGACCTGAGATCCATTACGATTTGTAGCTTCTCATCGGACTTGAGATGGATTATGCTTTTATGGCTGCAACGTTGCCAATTGGGCTGGCTTGATGTATATGAAGAGCGTTTTAGTGGTTGTGTCACTCGTTGTGACACACTGCCACTAAAGGCGCCCGATATGAAAACATTTTTGCTGAACTTTGTCTTCTTGGCTATATAGAGTCAAGTGTCCTACAGAAATTATCTGGAGTAAAGTTTGATAACAAGTTCAAGTTCTTATAATTCATTGATCTAAATACCTACCCCATTGAGTAGTGTGCTTGTTAACAAAGATTTTAGTCATCAATCTGTGGATAAGTGCTGAAGTACGAATGTACGATAGTCTTCAATTGTGGATTTGTGTACAAATGATTTTGTGCTTGTGTCTTATCAAAGTAGGATAGATTTTACATTGCAGTTAAACTTGTACTTGCTTTTGTAAGTATACGGTACGAATACTCATATCAACGAAGGCTGTACGTTCATTCTGTCATAGTAACTTATGATGAGGCGTTATAAGCTATTCGTTCGTTCTAATTTTGCAAAAGAGAACCCTTTGTTAACACATGCTTTTTTTTGCAAGAATCTACTGATGAACATCATAGTTCAAACTCAGGACTGATTTCTTTACAGAGAATGTTTCTTGAACTTCATTTTTATGTGTTAAGTGGTTTTCTTCTTTCAGTTTTAGATTTTCTCGATCGTAGTTGATCTTAAATGGGTGATGAATCGAGAGGAATCAAGTTTTTTCCCGAACATTTTGAACCATCGACCTCTGGCACAATCGCAGAGCAGACTCAAACTCCTATTTCAGATTTCAGAACCAATAACAATCCGAGGTAAACTCCTCGAAACTCGAACAAGCAAAAAAAATCACCTCTTTTGGTATTGTTCCAGCTTTCTTGACACGTTCTCTTTCTAACGGTAGGTCCCACTGGGCTCATCGGAAATCACGGACAGCTTCATACATGCTCAACTTGTTTAGCTTACGTGGTCTACCTTGGGGATCCGGAGCAGACAGTCAGGAAAAGGTTGAATATTATTAAAAGGTTGAATATAATTTAGTCAGGGCTAGAAATCATAGTTAAACTGATTTGCAGGTTGTTCTAACTGCTGCAGAAGTCGCGTCCCTTCGATCAGAGATAAGCGAGTTGGATGAGAGAGAAGCTCATTTGAAAGCACAGTAAGGATCTATGATGCATGGATACTTCTGTTGGTAGCGTGTTCCGTATTCAATACGTATCCGACACGGATACACAGACACAGACGTATACTTGTACACACGCCTAAGGCAAAATTGCAATATTTTAGAGTAGGATATGTGATCCGAATATGCATATTCATAGCCCACGTAAAATGAAGAACCTTATTTGAAATTGAAGATAAACCACCGAGAAATAATGAAAAGCTACCTAAAATGAAGAAAAAACACTTACAATTGCTTTATTTTGCGATTATTTTTACATTTATAACTTGATCCTTATAGTTTCATATATACATTTGGGTCCCTATACTTCTAATATTTATGCATATCTCATCCGTAGTCATATCCTATATTTTTTAAAATCCCGCACCCTCATATCCCGTATCCGTACTTGAGCAAAGCTAGGTGGATAATAAGATTTTCCCTTGTTTAGTAGAAGTTGTTCTGTGTTTCCTTTTTATAGGTTAGAGCATCTTGATGAAATACTGCGGTCTGCTCAACTATCAGGCTATTTATACATTAGAACGGTGCAAATTCTCTGCTATTATATCTTTGCTCTACTTTTGATTTGATCAATGATCATCGTTTGTTAACAATTCTTCGGTTTTTTTGGCAGAGATGGGCTACAATGCCCGGGGAACCTCCTCCTATCGATGATGCGGAAGTTGATGATTGGCTACCGCGCTTTCTTGTCCTCTACGGGTCCTGCATTTACTTATATTTGTCATCCAGAAGTAGGCGATGTAACTTCTTAGTAGATGTTATAGCCATACAACCCCCAGTTTGGATTAGATGGATCATGTTTTTGGAGCTTCAATATGTTATTTAGGTACATGTAGTAGTAGGGTTGTAAGTGAATCGGGTTACTCGTGAGCTACGGCCTACGCGTACTCGACTTACGAATGAGTTTGACTCGACTCTTTAGTTTTTTAATTTTTTTTAATTTTTTAATTTTCAGTTCAAGCTCGAGTCGAGCTACTCGAATAACAAATGGAGCCGAACTTGAGCTTCAAAATACAGTAGTTGAGTAGCTCGTGAGTTAATCGAGCATTATTCAAAAAAATTCATATCCAAAAGTGTTATTGAATAATATTTTATATAAATCATTAATTAGGAGTCAGAATTGAGTAATTTCAAGTAGTAACCAAGTCGAGTTCGACATTGACATAAATAATAAACATCAAATGAGTTCAAAAAAATCAAACTTACGATTTGAGTCGAGTTAGAATTATGTTGAGTATTAAACGAGTTGAGTATGATCTTGCCCTTGTAAAACTTGATCGAGTTCAAGTCGAGTTTATTTTTAGTCAAGTTGAGCCCTAGAAAGTATCGACTTGGTTTGGCTCGAATACACCCCTATGTGCGAAGCCCTAATGGCCAGCTGAGGCTACAATTGGAAGTTTGCAAATCTGTTATTGATGATAGTATGTCCCATATATGCCGTACAAAACAGGTTGTTTTGTTGCTAGTTGTGGTGCCATATGAAAAAGCAAACAGCCAGAAGTCCATTTTTTCATATCATTTGATCCCTGCATTTCCTTTTTTGATTTAGAACCGTAAAAATACGAAAATTTGGTGGTAGTTTCTTGCATTTATTGCTTTGTGATATGTTAAAATAACAATTTTGCAGATTTGAGCCCTCAGGATTCCACATTGCTCTCAGATATTGAAGATGTTGGCCCACTTCCTAATCTTACAAAAGAAGATGAGGAAACCTGTTATTGCTTTTATATTTTAACTCGGTATGGTCTACGATATGAATGCGCAAGTACCTCTAAAATGCAGGTAATTAATGCTTAATTCTCCTTTATTCTTATTCAGTGAAGAAATTTTAGTTAAAATGATTGTTTGGCTTGATCTGAGTGTCATGTCTAATAGAGTGCTATGTCGTGTCACATTTCATGGTTAAAGGTAGCTATTGAAGTTAAAAATATATACTGTAGTCCTGAATGATGATCCAGTCTTTCTCGGGAATCTTTTGGGTGGTACATCTGCATGGTGTGGATATGCTTATATATACACCGTAAAACGCTCGTGTTTTCCAATTTAAGTGATCAATTCAGGAAACGGCTCGCATTTTCTGGTGCTAATAAGTCTATACTAACCATGCGGATGTACTACCCAAAAAATTTCCATCTTCCTCTGGTCTCTACATAATAGGATATGCTCCATATGTTTTATTAAGTGGGGGGAAAAGACTTTGAAGGCACCTAAACTATCAAGATCATAGTATTTTGGTCTCTTAACTTTTATTTTTAACAAACTCACCCCTGAATCCTAATCAATGTTTTTGTAACAAATTGACCCATAATTAATTTGTTTCTTTATATTGGCCCTTGTACTGTTAAATGGTATGCATTGGTCCCTACCAGAGCCGTCCCTGTGGGGAGGCCTACCAGGCCTTGGCCTTGGGCCTCCCCCATATGTATTAAATCTAGGGCCCCAAAAATGATCTAGTAGTACTATTAGGTTGCATATGTTTACTGTATGTTATATTTAGTTGGGCCATGTTCTTATAGTCCACTTCTAGTTCCAGCCTTTTTTTTAACCCAGTCATTTTTTAAATTCATAGCTGTATACTAATTCATAAATAAAAGAGCCCGACAATGAAATTGCATCTTTAGTAAAAAATCTTTTTTAACTCTAGTCTAAAAATAAAAGAAAACACTTGTTGCCTTTGTGTCTCTGCTTTCCAATATGTGAGGAAAAATCAATGTCTTCAAACAAGATTCCCCATAGTCCCTGCTTTCCAATATATATATTTCATTTGTTGACATTATCATTACTTTTTTACACTAATTAATTAGTCTTAATAAAAGAATTTTCCAGTAATGTTTCTTCCATCGATCTGTTAATGGTTCAGTATGACCATTTTGCAGGTATGATAATCACTTTTTTTATTTAATTCCACCGTTACCAATTTTGAATGACATAATATCAGAATACTAATCCATTTTAGCATGTGCTACTTTTAATTAGTGGTTTTGCTCCTAAGAATGTTAGCAGACAACTGATACATTCTTTAAAAATTCTAATGAAAAAAAAATTATCCTATAATGTTTAGAGTATTTCTAGGTGGTTTAACATATTGATTTGATTTTAGTTTTTGAAATAGAAATAGTGAGGGCCCGACAAAAACATTTGGCTAAGGCCCCGGTTTCCACAGGGACGGCCCTGGTCCCTACATTATGAAAAAAGCAAAATTTGATCACACCACTACATAACTTTAGTGTCCAGGAGTTAAATGCAATAAACGACGTGAAAAACATCAAAATCATCAGCAATTCTACGGTCAAAGTTGATCTTCTATTGCTGTCAAGTTTGATTCCAGACGAGGATTTTGAAGTCCGTTTTTCCTGCTGTTTATTGCTGTAAAGTCTTGCAAAATAAGAGTTGTACATTGATGTGATCAAAGCTAGGTTTTTGCATCGAAATGACCAACATGTTCTAGTGAGGTGCCACGTTGTGACAAAAAAACCGTTTATAGCCGGTTTGTTAAATAAGAGTTTCGAGGCCAAAAGGTTACAATCGCAATAGTTTAAGGGATTTCAATGTCTTTTGCCTTCAGATAGTTTAAAGTTACAAATGCTGTATAAAGTGGACAAATATTCCTACAAGTAGAAATATTCGCATGGATTTTGTTGCTTAAAATATGGTGTGTGTATTTTTTTCCTTTGATTTCAGGTGGATTCTTGGTTGGCAGCATTGGTAAAGAAAGATTGCTAACTGGGATGTGGACAACATCTTCATAATTCAAGAAAGATTTGACATCAATCTTGTGTGTGTGTGTGTGTGTGTTCACTAATTGTGAGAAAACATTTGGATTGATCTGTAAATAGCAGGTTATCTAGCTAGAATAGAAGTGATGAACCCATTCACCATATTTACTGATGAGCGTGTTTTTCACCAAACAAATTTATAGTACTCAAGACAACGGTGACTAAACAAGCTCTCTAACCGGCAGTGGACCGGGTCGATTGCTAGTATAGCTACAGGAGTCCGAGGTCGATCCCACAGAGAAGATGTGCTTGTAAGTACCAAAGTGAACTTATTGCTTAGTCTAGACAAACAAGTTGTTGGAATGTTTGTACACTTCAATTAAACTAAAGTAAATTAAACTAACAAGTCTAAAGGGAGAAAGGGACATAGCCGAACCATGATCAATGTGACTAATCTCAACCCTAAGGTAGACAAAACCGAGAGTGTGCATTATACTAAACGAACTCTTGCATTCAATTTCACGGGTGCGAACTCCTAAACCCGGTGCTAGCGTCTTAACAACTCTCTTCTAACACCTTATGCCATGTTAATGTCTGAACAACTCTCTCCTAACAAGTCATGTTTTGCACTCGAGCCGCTTAAACGTATAAACGAGTAACCTCACGATGAGCTCGGTTTAACAACTAAACCGAGACTACACCGCGATCCTAGAACCCTTTTCCCACACCCCTCTCTCTGAACAACTCTCAAGAGTGGTGTGTGTGATGTTTGACCTAGGTGATCAATATAGCCCAAATCCGTTATAACAAGTTCTAAGACGTGAAACATGCAAGAAACAACAATAAAACGCAACACCCACTCCTAATTTCATCACCCAAAGGGTGATTTCATCACATTTCACATAGTTTGGCTATGGGGAGAAATTAGCTACACATTATACAATCTAAACAACAAACAATGAAGGAAAACATAGCAATAACAACAAAAGAACAAGCAAACATACTTACTTGATTGAGATTTAAGAGAGGGAAAATTCGTGCTCCAAAAGATCAAATTTTTGACAATCGAAATGTTACGGATCGAAGATTTGAGTTGTATAATCAAAGAGAGGATTGAAAGACGATTCCAACGGTATATTACACTAATTCTAACTCCTAAAAACGAAGAAAATCGCCCAAAATTACCCTAAAACAACTCCATTCGCGTCTCCCCCCTTCTCTGTGAAATTTGCAGCTTTTTATTGCAGGAAATGAGCCAAACGCACGTTTGGAAGGTTTCTAAACGTGCGTTTCAGCCTCTAACACTCTGTACAGCAGAAAAAACAGTCCAAACGCACGTTTAAAGCTCCAAACGTGCGTTTCGCATGATGAATTTTTTCTGCTGCAGTAAAACCTTCATAACTTCTTCATCCGAGCTCCGATTTGGGTGATTCAAGATGCGTTGGAAAGATCTTTCAATTCTCTACAACTTTCATGAAGAAGTCATGACCAGAAAATGCCTCCATCATGGGTCAAAATGCTTCTGAATCAGAACAGTCACTCGGGCACCAACTCTTTCTCTTCCTTTTCCTATTCTTTCTTCTTTCTTGGCTCATTCTTGCACCTTGATCACACTTATCATCATAAATCTTCGCCTTCCGGGTTCTCGAGACACCAATACCCTACATCATCACAACAACCAAAAACAACCAAAACATTCCGGAGGGTAAAAGTGCTCGGAATAGGGTCAATATCAATAAAAGGAGGTAGTAAACCATCAAAGTGACGGATTTACTCCCCGTGCTATAAACTCACGATATTACCCCTAAAACGGTCTAAATTACCAAGAAACATGCTAAAAGTGTGGTAAACGGGGGTAGAAAATACACCGGAATCACGTAAAGTTGACTCCCATCATTTACCACTATGCTTTTGTAAATTGATGGTTTATTTTAGTTGTTGAAATCACTTTTGTGAGGTTGCTCTTACTATTGAAAGTTTTATGACTTCTATTCATAACTTATGGACTTGCAATCCCCCACCCCCACCCACCCACACACACACCCCACCACCACAGATCACAATGAAAGAACATTAAGATCTATCAAAACAAAACAAAACAAAGTCATTCTGTAAAATATACGTGGGGAGTGGTTTAGAAGGATAAAAAGAAAGGAAGAAAATAGGAATCGGGACAGTAAAAATATAGATGATAAGGACAAATCCAATGTTCATAACCCTAAATCCACTGTTTGCTTCAAATCCATTGTTTCACTGTTCCACTGTTTATGTGTTTTTTTAATTACAAAAATGACCTTGAAAATAACGTTGACAAATGACATGTCTAAATAAAGAGGACGAAAAAAAAAAAGAAAAATTTGATGAAAGAATTATCATCTTTCAACAATAAGATCAAAAGATATATTTATTTTTGTATTTGAATACGAAATAATTTAAATCACATTGGAATAATGACATGTCCTTTTTACTCAGAAAAATATTCAACTGTCCTATTTGTATATTCTATGTTCAGATCGTCTTTTTTAACACTAAACCCAATATATATCCTAATGATTTAGATCTATCGATAATCACATAAATCAAAATTTGTACCTATATGTACAATCTGCAATATTTATATGGACACCGTTGTTGGCACCATACTTTGGGCAACGTAAAACAGGGCTTTTTTTAGATCGGGAATCTAGGTTGGGATTCGGTATGATTAAACGAACTTCCTATGTTATACTATTCCATTTTTTACGACGAATTCGTTTGCCCTTGTAGATTTCGAATTTTGAGCTCTGGAGAGGTCGGAATCTTTGTAGTGCCTTGAAAGTTGATTCGATGTGAATGTGATGCTAATAACAATGTCATTGTTATATTATTCAGAACTTGTAATGTATAAAATATAGTTTGTTTATTCAAAATTTATGTTGATTTTAATGCATTTTGCTATGGATTTAAACTCCGTAAAACAAAGAACTGATGTTTAAACGTGTAAATCGAAGAATATGTGAAAAGACAAAACAATTTTGAGGTAATCTAGTGTTTATGAAACTGATTAAGAAGGTAAAATATTAGTAGCACAACCTAAAAATTTACCGCAACATCGCACTATCATTACATCACGCATTGGTGTTGACCAAAACAATTGGAGTCTAATTTTGTTTTTGTTTACCTACTATTACCTTTTTTTTTTTTTTTTTAGAAAAAACTATTACCTTTTTTTAATAATAGGTAAAATAGACAGTGTACTAGTGTAGCAATGTTTGTTATTTAATGCAGATTTAAAAGAAATGTAATGGTTGTGTATCAGTATATCATGACCTTCACAACAAAGGGGATGTAGCTCATATGGTAGAGCGCTCGCTTCGCATGCGAGAGGCACGGGGTTCGATTCCCCGCATCTCCATATTTTCAATTTTTTTTGCTTTTGATTTGTCTGGCCGTTTGCCGCCTCCTTCTCCGGCGAAATTTGTAGGCTAGCAGACGGTGGTAGTGTTAGCTATTATTATTGTTCGAGTATTTCTGCGGTGGTTGAACGGATAAACTTCGATCGTTCACACTATTTATCTTCTCCGCCACGAGCACAAGCTTCGATTCAGGTGATACGCTAATTAGCTGCATTTCTATAAGCTTTTTTTTTTTAAAGTTCTAAGTGTTTTTTTGCACATCACTTGTTTATTCGTTGCTTTGCTTTAGTAACTGGATTCAACATTAATCTGCTTGCACATGTTATATGTAAGCCGAATATACTGACCAGGACTTACTTTCACATGTTTCCGCAGCTAAGGTTTGCTGCCAGCTTTTAATTTTGCTGAAGGAACATGGATTTACAGTTTACTATCCATATACTGTGCAGATAAATTGTTCATTATGTCTTTAGATTGATTGTAGACACACTTGAAGCTGAAGGGGGACTTTCTATTGAGAGATGGCAATGATCAAGGCCTGATGTGAATTGTTATCCGGGGCAGATGAATTGTATTAGCACCGGTCCACGCGTATTCTTGGTGGATTTTCGTATATATCCTTCGTGCCTCGATGCCCTGCTTTCAGTTTCTGGATCTGCCACTGTTATACACTAGAGATTCCACACCAGCTTCGATTCAGGTAATACGCTCTACTCGTAAGCTTGTACTAGAATGTGATACCTGCATTTCTACAAGCTTTTAAGTTTCCAATTGTGTTTTGCTCATCACTTTTTTATTTGGTGCTTGATTGGCTTCAACATTAACTTGTTCAAGCTACAGTATCTAACATAGAAAAAGAATAGAACTAAATTGTTGCAGTTCCATGGAGATTTGAAGTTCAACAAATGCAGATTTCAATTTTGCTATAAGAACATGAATTTAAGGTTTACTATCCATATGCTTTGCTGACAAATTTGTTCATTATCTCTTTGAATTGATCCATAGAGACACCTGAGGCTGAAGGGGACTTTCTATTGAGAAATGGCAATGGTCGAGGCCTGATATGAACTGGTATGTGCTTACTGTTTCATGGTCTTGCTTCATTGTGATGAGTTTCAGATGCTCTATTGCTTGGTTGGAGTATCTCCTAGTAAAGAGGTAAGTCACGTGATTCTTGGCAGTTACCACATCATGTATTTACATGTCGTCTTCCTATTGATATTTGACTGAAATCTTGATGAACATCTTAGATGTGTTGGTGCCTGAGTTTGGTGCGAGTGTTAACGTAGTGAATGAGAGTTAAAGGAACAGACACAAATGTGGTTTATATAGGCGTTGAGGGAGAGCTCGGGATGATCCCCTCTAGTCTAGTACAAAATGGTACCCAACAGACGAGTATGTAGATAGTACATACAACATAATTCTGTTAGTTTGTGTGATCTGGAGAAGGACGTTCATACGGTGTCATAGAATTTGCTATGAGGGACAAGTTGTTCTAAAGACTGAAATACCGTGGACTAAAGAGAAGATATTGATTTGGCTCAAGCCCATGGTGGACTACTTGAGGGCTGCGTTGTCGGGTAATAAAGAGTTGCACTCAGAGCAGCAGAGGTGGGGTAGATTGAGCGATCATTGTAGTTAAGTTTTGAGTTGATCTGCAAATGATTAGGGCTCGTGATTTGGATCGATTCCTGAAACATTGCAAATGATTGAAATATTAGGAGATGGGGGGTCGGGTTAATTTGTCCCAAACAATGACCATTAGTAGTGATCTATTTAACTGTCTTAGACATTTTTCATTTTGTTTTTTTTTGTGGCAGTTCAGTTATGTCAGAAATCTTCCGTAAGTGTGTTCGAATCAGGGGTGGTAGATATAATAAAATCTTGGTCTTGCAATAATTTGTATTCAGATAAAACCTAAAAGAGGCAACATAAGGCTCCTAAATCTCTGAAGTTATGTAGTATCTTTGAACTGTTTCGTGTAGAGTTATAACTTACAAGAACGGATCGATTTCTTGTCTAAAGTTTCTTAATCCATCATGTTACTAGTGTTTGTTTTTCAGCCTAGATAAATATGAAAAATAAATCATTGATGCCCGCGGTAGATCATCAATTTAGCTCCGGTGCCTCCACCGGGACAAATTCATGGATCCATTTGGGATAACCATGTTAGGCCAAGTCTGACGACGGCCCTAAGTAGCTACTGGATCCATTATGTCTTAAGTAGTGCCGTTAGTCCAATGTTCTGAAACGTTACATGTGGTATACGACCTGACTATCAGATAAAACTAAGTGTAACTTCATAAAAATAATGGAGGCCAGCTTTAGAATCCTCTAATAGGGTTCAGAAACGAGACTCACTCGGTCTCAAGAAAGTAGGACGTCAAGTTTATCAAGTTAATCCAATCCTTGACGAAATTAGTCCTAAGCTTGAGGTTCAAAAAGTATTTCTTTAAGTTGAAGTTACATTCACAGATCTCCTTTCTTTCCTTAGATATACATCAAACACGCACAATTTAGAGTTAGTGAACTTAATTATTGATTACAATGACCGACATAAACATATTATTACAACACTTATTGATTCATCTATATATCTCATCATGATAGATATTCTTTCATAATTTCATATGGATCTCATCATATGATAAATGATGTAAACGTGTGTTGTGTCAATAGCAAATTTTCATTACTTCATAGAGCAGATGCTAATTATTCATCTCATATAATCACTGGTGAATTCCTTTGGAGACATCCG
The DNA here is from genome assembly GCA_024500145.1 of Gentiana dahurica var. dahurica. NCBI lineage: Eukaryota > Viridiplantae > Streptophyta > Magnoliopsida > Gentianales > Gentianaceae > Gentiana > Gentiana dahurica. The sequence continues at coordinate 113,063,328 of CM044901.1, forward strand.
ATAAAATTGGAACGATACTGAGAAGATATAATCGCTAGTGAATTATGGATTTGTTAACGTGTGATTTATTTGCTCACTTTATTGAAGCAAATTAGTCTCCCCCACATTAGTGGTCTCCACCTCATTACATATTATAATATCTTCCCATGTGGCATGTGGCATGTGGCTTTGTTTTTCTTACTCCAAAACAACTTTTTCCCATAGTTCTTCAGGTAATACCTTTCCCACGTGGCACCTGAATGTTCTTTTTCTTCTTACTCCAAAACCACTTTTCTTTCCCTCCCTGTTTGTCTTAATTATTACTAGACTATATACTTTCCCTTTAAAAATGACCGTTTTCATCATTAAAATTCAGGGATTATTACTTATTTTAAGCATTCCTGCAAACTGCAAAAAGCCTATTTATTTTAGAAGGGTGAACAGGATTCTGAACTGCGTTAATTCGGGTACGAACATATATAGAGACTGGATTTTCTAGCAGAAATCAAATAGTGACAGGAAATGTCAAATAAAATGAATATATTGGTGACGGGTGGGGCAGGTTACATTGGGAGTCACAGTGTGCTTCAATTGCTTCTTGATAGCTACAAGGTTGTGGTGGTGGATAATTTAGACAATTCCGCCGACGTTGCTATTAATAGAGTTAAAGAACTCGCCGGTGATCATGGCTCCGACCTCGTCTTCCATCAGGTATTGATGCATATGATGATCTGGGAGCCTATTAAATTTGATGATTTGCGTGTTACCATGTTCGATAAATTCCTATACGAGCTAGACTTTCACGAGCCAAGCACCTAACTGCTCTTGAGCAGCTCGGCTCATTTACACCCCTGCTGTCAACATTTTCAATGTGGATAGATTTGGTTGTTTTGTTTTCTCTTGAATGCAGATGGATCTACGTGATAAGTCTGGGCTGGACAAGCTTTTTGCTTCGGAAAAGTAAGTCAGTATTTGTTAAAGATCAAGCGCTTATACACCAATTGGTGTCAGTAAAGGCGCTACTTTATTTCTTTATCATTTAAGAGTGTGGGCAATCTGTCCCAACAGTATTATTCTAAATAATCCTTTATTCACTTCTTATTGGTTCTGTGTAAAGAGCTTGCATTTTACGAATCATGTATATACATATATCTCCAGATTTGATGCTGTAATTCATTTTGCTGGACTAAAAGCTGTGGGTGAAAGTGCCCAGAAACCACTTTTGTATTATAACAACAATCTCACTGTAACTATCACCCTACTGGAAGTTATGGCTACTCATGGTTGCAAGAAGGTTTTTTTCTTTTCTTTTCTTGTGTATAGTGTAGTCAAAATCTGTTTTAAATCATATATATACCAGCTTATTTACTATATATCTTTCAGTACGTAAAACCCGTGTTGTATTCACTCATTTTGTGTTTCCTGGCAATTTTCATGACATTCCTCGCCATTTTCAGCTTGTGTTTTCATCTTCCGCTACTGTATATGGTTGTCCAAAAGAGGTACCTTGCACTGAAGAATATCCATTATGCGCCGTAAACCCATATGGGCGAACCAAGGTACCACTTCATTATTCATTCCGGATACATTTTTTAAAGCTATATATACTTGGTAAAACAAATAGTTTATACTCTTTTTACCTAATAGATTTTTTGGGGGACAGCTTTTCATTGAAGAAATGTTGCGTGATCTGCATGGCTCGGATTCTGGTTGGAAAATCATACTTCTACGGTACTTCAATCCCGTAGGTGCTCATCCGAGCGGGTATATAGGTGAAGACCCTTGAGGTATTCCAAATAACTTGATGCCGTTTGTACAGCAAGTAGCAGTCGGTAGACAGCCTGCTTTGACTGTTTATGGAACTGATTACTCAACTAAAGACGGTACAGGGGTAAGTCCCTAACCATACAAATGCATTTCGTGTGAATGAGTAAAGGCTATTTTTGCGTCGTTTTTTGAATCATGTTATGTATTTCATTCTCAGGTGAGGGATTACATCCATGTAATGGACTTAGCAGATGGACATATTGCTGCACTAAACAAACTATTCGACCCCAATATCGGTATGGCTTTTATTTTCGGGCTTGAACTGTCTGCATATTTTCAAATACTAAAATTATTATCATTAAAATTACTATTATAAAAGAGGCAGTTCTTTTTGGGTTATGAAAATTTGTTAAAGTCTGATTCGTGAAACTGTAGGATGTGAAGTTTACAACTTGGGGACAGGGAAAGGAACATCTGTTCTGGAAATGGTAGCCGCGTTTGAGAAGGCATCAGGCAAGGTAATAAAAAAGATGATTCGACTTCAGATCTTCTCTGTTTCGTTAGGAGAATCTATAATTGCAGACTTGCAGTGTGTGTGTTAGAAGAAACAGTTAGATTGGCCTGATCCAGGCTGAAAGTGAACCGGGCTACTCGAGTTTTTTCAAGTTTGAGCTCGAGTTGACTACTCGAATAATTAACCGAGCCGATCTCAATCTTTAAAATATAGTAATCGAGCTATATTATCAGTCAAGCCGAGTATTAGACGAGTCAAGTTCGATCTTGCTATATTTTATAAAAACTTCATGAATTATAAAAAAATACTCCAGCTTACGAGCCGAGTCGAGTTATATTGAGCATTTAACGAGTCGAATTCGATCTTGTCTTTCTATGGCTCGATCGAGCTCGAGCCCTAGACAGTGTCAACTCGCCTCGACTTGATTGCATCGAGCCCGGGTTTCTTTAGTCGACTCGGCTTGATTACACCTCTGGTATGAGCTGATTCAACGAATGCAGTAGGAGATGATACATAGGGAAATGTATGGAATGACAATCTTTTCATCTTCATTATCATGAAAAATAATCTACTTACACATAGAAATGTATCAAAAGACAAATTTATCCTCTGTTCTTGTTTAGAAAATACCATTAAAGATGGTTGGTCGACGACCTGGAGATGCTGAGATTGTATACGGATCAACGGTAAAAGCAGAAGGTGAATTGAAGTGGAAGTAAGTTTATAGAATCGACTCTTTCACAATTGATTATAGATCTGAAAATCGACTTTTTACTTTTATACCACGGCGCCTTTTTTATTTTTATTTTTTTTAGATGAGTGTCTTTATTTAGTAATGAGTTGGTATTTGTACAGGGCGAAATACGGGATTGAAGAGATGTGTCGTGATCAATGGAATTGGGCTAGCAAAAACCCTTACGGATATTACGGTGTACCCAACGACTCACACGTTGATGTAGGACATGGCTGAGAAGAGGTTTTTTTTTTTTTTTTGCACCGACTACGGTTAAGTTTGTTATCGCACGAACGGATGGAGCGATTGATTGATGTATTACATCGAGATTTCCTCCTTTATACCGGGTGTAAAGAAATAATATCAAATATAAATGAAATACATTTTTAATAAATACAATTTAATTTATATATAATTTTTCACGAATATTTTTAATCCGATCGTGCTCATGATTTTTTTTTTTTTTTGAGGAAGTGCTCATGAATTTTAATGAGTTGAGCAAAGTAATGTTTGAGATTGGCTTATTTCTTTTGAGATTGGCTTATTTATTATACAAGCGATATTCGAGTCGGAGATATTTAATTTTAAACCGTATCGAATCGAACTGTTAAAAAAGTCGACTCAAACCTGAATTGCTACCAAACTGTTTGACTCATTTATTGTAACATCTCACATTGCTAAAATGTGAGAAACCTCACATTGAGGAAAGTAATGAATTGAGCAAAAGTCGAAGATCGAAGAAGAAGATGAACTTAGGTCATCTTCATCTGTCAAACGGGATTTGGGAAAAAGTTTTATATTTCTGTCAAATGTAAAAATATCTAAAGTGGAGCCTTATATATGGCTCAATTACAGAGTTTACTACTAATACAAAAGACAACTATCCTTTGTAATAACTAAGTGGTAATTAAGACTAATTACTTACTAATTATAAACTTACTATATTCAACACCCCCCGCAAGCTGGAATGGGAGGTGTGAATATCGTACAAGTGAAATCTGTGAATAGCTTGAAGAAGGGCTGGACTATCTAATGGTTTTGTGTGGAGACTGGAAATAGCTTCACCATGCCAACTTGAACTTTGGCATGTACAACGTGACAATCAATTTCGATATGTTTAGTACACTCGTGGAAGACTGGATTAGTGGCAATGTGCATGGCACTTTGATTGTCACAGTACATAGCAACGGGCAATTGAACCTGGACTTGAAAATCTTGGAGCAATTGCAGCAGCCAATGAATTTCTGATACAGTGGTGGCCATAGCTCGATATTCGGACTCAGCTGAACTTTTCGAAACGGTTGTCTACTTCGTGGATCGCCAGGAGACCAAGGATTTCCCTAGGAAAACGCAGTAACCAGTCACAGAACGTCGTGCTGCCCAGTCAGAGTCAGTGAAAGCACATGGAATTAAGCTATTATGGGAAGAATAGAGAATCCCTTGCCCTGGACATTTCTTGAGATATTTTAGAACCTGTTCAGCCGCTCTAAAATGATAAATGGTAGGTGCATCGAGAAATTGACTAAGTTGCTGGACCGCATAAACAATGTCTGGTCTGGAGAATGTCAAATAGAGCAGTTTACCAATTAATTTTATGTAGAGGGTGTGATTAGCAAGTAATTGAGAGTCACCATGTTGTAAAGCATATTTAATGTGCATAGGAGTAGGGACTGGTTTGGCACCCAACAAATCAAATTCTTCTAATAAATTCAAGGTATATTTGCGTTGGGAAATAAAGATACCTGCTGAACTTCTTGCAACCTCCAAGCCCAGAAAATATTTGAGTTCTCCGATGTCTTTGATCTGAAATTTGTCATGAAGATAATCCTTAACTGACTGGATGTCATCTTCTGACGGACTAACTAGGATGATATCATCCACATACACCAACAATGCCATGAACCTACCATTGATTACTTTGGTGAACAAACTATAGTCACTTTTGGAATGTTGAAAGCCAATAGACAGTAAGGCAGAAGTCAAAGTTGAATTCCACTGTCTGCTGGCCTGTTTAAGGCCATATAATGACTTAACCAATCTGCAAACAGTTTTCTTATCTGTAGTTTGAAAGCCTTGTGGTAATCTCATATACACTTCCTCATGGAGATCTCCATGGAGGAACGTATTATTCACATATCATTGATGAAGGTGCTACCCTTATGCAGCTGCTAAGGATAGGAGGACTCTAATTGTGGTCATTTTAGCTACATGAGAGAATGTTTCCTGGTAGTCTAGGCCATATGTTTGGGTATACCCTTACGTAACAAGCCTAGCCTTATACCTCTCTATTGTTCCATCAGGCTTGTATTTTATTTTGTAGACCCACTTGCATCCTATGGGTGTCTTTCCAGGTGGTAAAGAGACTACCTCCCATGTATGATTGGCTTCTAAGGCCTGGATTTCTGTATTCATGGCATCCCTTCAATTAGCAGACCTGACAGCCTGACCATAGGAAGCCGGTTCTATTTCTTTGTATAGATTACAGAGAAAGGTGTTGTGAGACTGGGACAGCGGCTCATACCTCAATGACTTACTGAAATCATGAGGCGATACAGCTGTAGCAACATGGGCACACATATAATCTTGAAGGTGAGTAGGAGGTTGTCTAGTTCTATTTGATTTTCTTGTGGGTTGTACCACTTCTAGTTCATCTTGTGTATCATGTGGATGATCTGGAGCTGGATCTGAAATAACATCAGGTGAGGGTGAAGGATTTTATGGAGTAGGTAGTTCAAAAGGAACAGGTAAACAAGGTGATGGAGAATTGGTTGGAGTCTGTTTACATGATTTATCAAAAGGGAAACATTTCTCATGTGAATAGAGTTTGAGAAAGTGATAAACATTAGAGTAAACTTCAACTTAGTTTATTCATAAAATGAAAGAAGTATAAATAGTTACAATTGAGGGGAGAGACTAGCTAGCTTGGGCGGCCACTAGCGTATATAGCTATGGGCTGCAAACATGCATGTAAAAAGTAAAAGCCATGTCTATGACATAAAGTAAACTAGAGTTTGACATATTAATTGTTTATATGTACCACAATTAATATGTCCTTTTACAAATAAAGTGTACAAATAATGTATACACGAAATAAATAAATATTACACAATATTTGATATGTAATATTTCCACACACCCCCTCAAACTGGGTTGTATATGTTTATACAGCCAAGTTTGCTACTCAGTCCGCTGAACATAAGTGGCGGAATGGCCTTGGTGAGAATATCAGCATTCTGGTCTGCTGAGGGAACATACTGGAGTTGAATAATCTTGGCATCAATCTTCTCCTTCAGGAAGTGTCTGTCAATGTCCACATGTTTGGTTTTATCATGATGGACTTGATCCTCTGCCATGCATAAGGCTGAATTATTGTCACAGCAGAGTGTGATAGGTTGCTGAATAGGCTGCTGAAGTTCAGTAAGGACCCTTTTTATCCATAGAGCTTCACAAATACCCAAAACTAGTGCCCTGAGTTCAGCTTCAGTACTGCTTGTAGAGACAATAGGTTGTTTCTTGCTCCTCCAGGTGACAAGATTTCCCCATACATAAGAACAGTAGCCTGTAGTAGACCTTCTGTCTGTGTGACAGCCAGCCCAATCAGCATCAGTGTAAACCTTGATAGATCTCTCAGCAGACTTGGTGAAATGTAAGCCTTGGCCAGGAGTGAACTTCAAGTACCTCAGTATCCTGTTCACAGCATCCCAATGTTGCTCAGTAGGGCAATGCATGAACTGGCTAACCAGACTGACTCCATATGCAATATCAGGTCTTGTATGGGACATATAAATGAGTTTCCCTACAAGTCTTTGATATTGATCCTTCCTGACAGTAATGTCACCATGCAGCAGGGTATTACTGGGGTCTACTGGGGATACATCAGGTTTGCATCCCAGCATACCAGTTTCCTTCAGCAGGTCCAGCACATATTTCCTTTGAGAGATAGAGATACCCTGGTTGTTTCTTGCAATTTCCATACCAAGGAAGTATTTAAGATAGCCCAAATCCTTGACTTGAAAGACCTTTGCCAGTAGAGTCTTCAAATTATGGATCTCAGTAGAGTCATCACCAGTGAGGATGATATCATCCACATATACAATAAGTATAGATCTTTTCTAGCTAGTTGTCTTGATAAACATGGTGTGATCGGAGTTGCATTGATGATATCCAGCAGCTTTAACCACAGTAGTGAGTTTCCCAAACCAGGCTCTTGGGGATTGCTTTAGGCCATATAGAGATTTCCTCAATTTGCAAACCTTTCCTTGAGTGTGAGGATTGGTAAAACCAGGAGGTACATTCATGTAGACTTCCTCAGTAAGGTCACCATTGAGAAAAGAATATTTGATATCCAATTGGTGAAGAGGCCAGTCAAGTTGGACAACAAGAGATATCAGTATTCTGACAGTGTTCAGTTTTGCCACTGGTGCAAAAGTTTCTTTGTAGTCAATGCCATAAGTTTGAGTGAAACCCCTTGCAACTAGTCTGGCCTTATACTTGTCAATTGTACCATCAGCATTGTATTTGATAGTAAATAACCACCTGCAACTGACTGTCTTCTTGCCTTTGGGGAGAGCTGTTAGATCCCAAGTATGATTATCCAGGAGGGCAGTCATTTATGTTTTTACCGCAGCCTTCCACCTATCATGTTGAAGAGCTTCCTGAATATTTTTTGGAATGGAGTGAGAGTCCAAGTCCTGTGTAAATATGGCAAAAGCAGGTGATAACTGATCATAAGATAGATAATTATGAATAGAATGATCAGTAGTGCAAGATCTCTTTCCCTTCCTGATAGCAATAGGTCTATCATCAATGTCAGCAGGCTGCTGAGAGTCAGTAGGTTGCTGAGTATCAGTAGGCTCTGGGTCAGTAGGCTGCTGAGGATCAGAAGGTTGCTGTGAGTCAGTAGGGTGTTGAGGTTCAGTCTGCTGAGAATCAGTAGGTTGCTGAGGGTTAAGAGTTTGCTGAGGGAACGAATTTAGGTCAATTTCAATCAGGTTTCCATTAGTGACTGCCTCAGTGGACTTGCTGTAGTAGGGAGTCCTCTCAAAGAATTTTACATCCATAGAATTGTAAAATCTCTTTTCAGAAGGAGAATAACACTTGTAACCTTTCCTGTCCTTTGCATATCCTAGGAAAATGCGCTTGTGAGCTTTGGGATCAAGTTTGCTTCTGTGTTGGGCATGGATATAAACAAACACAGTGCAACTTTTGGAGGTAATTGGGAAATAAGATGAGGGCAGGAGTGTGTGGTCAGAAGGGTTTGGATAGGAGTTTTGAAGCCTAACACTCTGCTGGGAAGTTTGTTGATTAAGTATATGGCAGTTAATATAGCTTCACCCCACATATACTTTGGAACATGTGTGGTGAACATGATTGATCTAGCCATCTCCAGCAGGTTCATGTTCTTTCTCTCAGCAACCCCATTTTGTTGAGGTGTTTCCACACAACTACTGATGTAGACAATCCCCTTATTCATCAAGAAATTACTGAGGTTAGACTCATAGTATTCAAGTGCATTATCAGTCTTTAAGATCTTGATCTTAGTGTCAAATTGAGTAGAGATCATGTTGTAAAATTCCTGAAAAATTGTTCCAACTTCAAATTTATCCTTCATTAAAAACAACCATGTGTTCTTGGTATGATCATCAATGAAAGTGACAAACCACCTTTTTCCTGTTATACTTTTTACTCTTGAAGGTCCCCATACATCACTATGAATTAAAGTGAAAGGTGTGGATGGCAAATAAGGTAGTTTGGTATACACAGATTTGGTAAGTTTGGCAAATTGACAAATATCACATTGAAGATCATTGATATTACATCCTTTAAATAATTCAGGAATTACAGACTTCAAATAACCAAAACTTGGATGTCCTAGTCTATAATGCCATAACATGATATTGTCTAAGGTTTGAGTGCAGGCTGCTGAGGCAGATTCAGTCTTCAGTCTTCTGTTTTCAGCAGGGTTGACCACATACAATCCTGAGCAGGGTTTAGCCCTCCCAATCACTTCCTGTGAAGAAGGGTCCTGGAAAGTGCACTGATTCTTATTAAAAATAACAGTCCAATTCAAATCTTTAGCGAGTCTACTGACAGATATGAGATTGCAGTCTAATTTTGGAACAAATAGGACATCCTTTAGGCATATCTTATTAGTGAGTTTAACATTTCCAAAACATTTTGCACACGAGATAGATCCATCAGCAGTCTTAACATTGTGAATTTGATGACATGGCATAAGGTGAGTTATGAGGTTTTTATTATCAGTCATATGGGAGGAGGCCCCAGAATCAACAATCCATGTTTATTTACTAATAGAATAGTAGGATTTACCTACACTAGCCTGAGTAGCTGTGTCAGTAGAGGGACTACCTTCTTTTTGTTGAGTGAGGAAAGCTTTGAATGCAGCAAACTGAGCATTCAACTTGTTATCATTCTCCTCTTCATTGACATGCCTGCCCTGACTTTCCCTGGTAGGCTTGGAGGAGTTAGGCTTGCCATGTAGCTTCCAGCAAGTGTCATTGGTGTGATTTGTACGTTTGCAGTGCTCACAGAACAACTTTCCACTTCTATCAGTAGGCTTCCTAGATGTCTCAGTAACCTCAGCAGGCTTCCTGACAGTCAGTAGGGTAGCACTCTCAGAAGGGTTGTCAGCAGGGGAGTTCAGCAGCATCACTTTGTTGGATCGATAATGGCGCAAACACACTCTAGAGGGGGGTGAATAGAGTGTTGGGTGAATTTGAAACTCTTTTTCGAACTTAACACAAGTACTAGCAATTAAGTGCGGAAGCTTACTTAATTTACTATTCGCTTGTGTTATAAAAACCTTAGTGATCAAGGATGTGATCTAATTTATTGTGATCAAATTAATAAGCACAATGCAGGTTAAACAAGGATCAAATGAAGGTTTAGCAAACTGATCAAATAGCAAAGTTAAACTTGTTTACTTCAAGATCAAACCAGCATACAAACTTATTCAAGTAACAGCTCTAACTTTTAGTAACGTTTATAGAGCGTCACTAAAACATAGCTACAAGGAGTACCGCAGATTAATCATACAAGACTATGGTTCAGATTAAAAACTAATTAACTTTCAGAACAGAAAGGAGAAACAATTACAATTATATGATAATACAATATAGCAGATTTGCAAGTGCAGAGACAAATTCAATAGAAGGCTCAAGGGACCAATCAGAAAGTGCTATTGCAATTGTTGACCAAAATTTATATAAAAAATAGTTTGATCAAGTTCAAATTACAACACAAATATGATACAGCAGTTATACCAACAGAATATAAATAAACTATCAAGTCTAGGTCACACAGAGGATTCAAAAATAACACTTAGTTGTATCAGTTTGAGTTCAAATAATAATAGAAAATGGACTTATAAAATACGCTGAACTTTCAGCTGAATTACTGGGCTGATAAACACACCAAAGGCAGGTTTATCAGAGCAGAATTCAAGACTGAATACAAGGTGTTCAGCAACAGGTTCGGCAAGGTTACAGGTTCAGCAGGGGTATAGATGCACTCAGCAGATAACAGGTTTCAGATTAGTCAAATGCAGCGGATTACGGCGCTTGTATTCACAGAATTCAGGATTACGGCACCACCGAAGTTCAACAGATATGATCAAGTGCAGCAGGTTAAGTTCTCAAACAGTTTCAGCAAAGTGCAGCACAGTAGTGTCAATGTGTAAAAACCGATTCAGTAAAAGTACTATATAGCAGATTGGATATTCAGTTTCGGATGCACAAGATCACCAAGATCAAATATAAAACTTAGCAGATGGAGAATCACAAAATTTGATGCAACAACAGAAGATTAAGTTAAACACAGATGATGAAATCAGAGATATATTGAGGCACAGTAGATTAACAAATTCGGTGCTCCAAAAACAAGAAGATGTGATGCAGCAATGTGCAAGTGTGCAAGGTGAAGGAGTGCAAGCAGAAAATATGAGGCAAATTAGACAGCCAAGCACACAAACCGGACCACACTGAATCAGTAAGGAAACACTGATTCAGCAGACTCTAAAACAATGAGATAAAACACAGATCAACAGGTTACTCAAACCTGACACTTTTGATCAGTCCTTTTTCAAGCTTGACTGTGGTGTGTACAAGGCCACACTAATCAGAATTTCAGCAATCTGAAGGCAGTCTTCCACTGCACAGAATTTCTCTAGCAAGAGAATTCTACAGATTCAGAAACTGATGCTGATGTCCTTTTACACACACTAAGACCAAGACTTGAATCAAGGAGAAATCAAAACACAATAGACTCAAATAAATACTATACTAGTGAATTAATTGAGACTAAGACACAGTATCAACATAAGCAATACAGGGGCAAAAAGTTAACAACAAAAAGGGCAATTCTGAGTACCTTCTGCACAAGAAGAACCTCAGAATTTCACCTTCACTGATCCTGAAACAGGAGCTGTTGGATGAACTGCTCTTCCTCCAATACAGTAGCTTCAGATCAGTCACTATCTCCATAAGATTCTCAACCTCCTTTGCCCACACTCTCAGACTCAACCAAAAAGAAAAGACTTTTGAAAAGTATGAAAATGTCGGATTGCTATGTGATTCAACTGGTGCAATCCTGTTCATTATAAATGGCTATTTATAGGCTTTAGGGGTAGAGAACCCTAAGACCTAGTAATGTGAAACCAGAATTTGAGTTCCGAAATAGGCACATGTGATATATCCCGCATAAGGCAAGTTATGATTTGATTTGGAGTGTATCAAACATGTAATTCCCTATTAGGTGCCGTCAGGCTAATAGATTTAGGGAAATAGACATGTGATGAACTCGTATATTTTAACTAGCCTTGCATATCACTTAAAAACCAATTTTCTGGTTTGACACATAACCATTAGAAGGGACCCGAACAAACCGAACTGATCAAACAAAAGCTTTGCAGGCAACACATAGGGTTTGATCAATGGTTTAAAAGGGACTCATATTCAGACTCGACCATAAACACGAGCTCGAGTCTGAAACTGAAAGGGACATGGTTTAATCAACACATCATAGAGGGAATACCTCTCAGTCTAATAATTCAGCATATAAAATCGTGATTAAACCAATGCATCATGGGGTGTAAACCCTCAGCTTTAAGACCAGTGATATAACCTAATTAAATCGACAGACCGACAAACCGACAAACCGACAAACCGACATCACCGATTCAACCAACCTAGGGACAGGACTTCATTTAGTTCATTGAACTCTCAGTGTAACAAGTAAGGGGATCGGGTCAAGAAGGATTCAGCCATTTTACCATTGCGAACAAGTCTGTAATTTACCGGTTCAAATTAATTTGGTCTTTATGTGACCTTCACATTGAGCACGTGTTTTCACCGACCCAAGAGATCTGCAATCACAGCAATTGACACAATCAGGGCAAAATCAAAATTCAAATCAATAATAATATCTCAATATTAACCTTGAATTGAAAAGATACGACCTGATTTAATGCATCAATTGACCTTCCATTTTGCAACGTTTAAGTTAGAGGTTGATCAAAACCGTGTCAAGATAGAGGCTTTAGAGCCCTGAACCTTCCATAAACAATTTTACCACAAGATCAGGCAGATTTCGAATTCATATCGAATTAATATCACAATATTAACAGAGGGTAAGAGCAAACTGAAACTTCCCTGAAATACAGTGAATCGGACATTTAATGCTTCGATCGAAACGCCATTCTACTCGAATCGAGAGGGCTGCGTATCAGGCTTTAAGTACAATGAATCAGCAATCAAGATGGGCTCTTTCACACAAACACAGTAGACATAAAATCAGGGCAGAGAATCGTTCTTATACAGAATAATAGATGATAAATACGAATGAAAATCGGAACGAAATCACCTTATCAACAGTATTGACTGCGAGATCGTTCGAATCAAGACATAAGTGCTCGGGCATGGCTTAAGCCAGCTCCAGAGTCGAGGGTGACTCCATTCATTCCTCTAACGAGTGGTAATTGGAAAGTTCCAGTGAATAGTACAGTACTAGATCACAGCAGTACCAATAAACCTTAAGCATTAAGGCAACCGCCGGATAAGGGCTTGGGCTTGTTCATGGAGATATAAGTACCGATCGAATATAAATATAACATTTGAAACCTGATAACCGAATTATGGATACCGAAAGCAGTTGTGCTTTGATGCCGCCTTAGGGAATTCTTATCTTATCTCTTACAGTAGGTGTATAAAGGTAAGAAAGTAAGTTCTTACCTGGAGCTGACCTTAAAGGAAGTTCTTATCTCTCAATTACATCTAGTCAAAGCAGGAGCCTATCCTTAGCAACGTGCCGTGCCCCGGTTGTCATCTTTGTCTTTGTGTGTGCATGATCAGGGGTGGGACCTTTCCTCGTGAATTGCCTTCTTCGAGGCATGATCAGGGGCGGGATTTCCCTCTTCAATGTATAAGACCAGCACGGTTTCGTACACGGATTTGAGGGCATTTAGCTAGCCTATATCTCCATCTCCGCTCTTGCCATGAACGGATTACCATCGAATCGGCAACGATTTGCCATAAAGATAGCAGCTTTCTTTCTTGAACCTTCCGAAAACGATTTCATCACGTGGTGGCTCGAGTGACACGATTTAAGACAGAATCGTTCTTATCATACAAGGAAACAGAATCGAAACGATTCACAAGGAGGAAGAGGGAAGCAAAGAATCGAAGCGGGTTTCTGGGGATTGCAAGGATTCTCATGGAATGAGGAGAGAAACGGCTGAAGTCTGATGGAGAAAAGTATTAGGATTTTGGGTTAGGGAAATAATTAGGTTATAGAAATTGGGTTGGGCCGGACACATTCAAAAGATTACTGGGCTCGAGTTCCTTTTATTTGGGCAGATCAAGTATATAATATATGATCCAGCAACTTAAAAATACACAAATTAATTAAACAGCCAATTAATCATATACATGATTAATTGATTAATTTAATCAATTAATTGAAACCTGCAAAAATAATAGCTACAGAAGCAATGCCATATGATGTAAGCTTTTGACTTCATGGCTTGTTAGTGTGACAATATGGATATTAAATAATTAAGTGAAAGTCACACACAAACAGATTTTATCATTAGATCACAGTATTATTCAAAGCATTTATATAAGACTTATACAAGGTATTGTATAATACTTATAAACGATTTATCTAAAAGCTTTAAACAAGGGAGACGTTACTTTTGAAAATTAATCAACATAACTTATACTACCACAAAATACTCAACAATCTCCCCCTTTGATTCATTTTCAAAATAACACTTTAAAGCTTTTATTATGGGACATTTTTAAACCATGGAGAGTTACACTCCCCCTAAATATAGGCTCCCCCTTAATTAGAGCTTTTCAACATAGAACAAGTTCTCGTTTAAAAGCTTTAATACTACTTTCTCCCCCTTAGTTTGAAAATTAATCAAATAAAGACTTAAAGACTCGGGGTTGAAAGTTATATCACAAAATACTCATATAAAATTTAGTTTGACAAAATACTCATATAAAATTTAGTTTGACACAAAATACTCATATAAAATATTCATATACAAAATACTCATAGTAAAAGAAATAAAGTATAAGAGTACTTCCCTATTATTTGATACCAAGAGATTATCATCATGCCATTAAGTGCTTGTATCAGTAAAATATTCTATTTAAGCTCAAGGGACCTACAAGGACAAGAAATTGACTATGGTACCCTTTATACTTCGGGTCCTTGGCGGTTAGGTTGTACTTTCTTAGGAACCCAAACTTTCCTAACTTTGGGTTTATGTGTAGTCTTTTTAACCCATACGGGTCTAGTTGACTGACCATAAAATCCGTAGTCAGGATAGTATGAGTAGGACGAATCAAATGCATATGGATCATGATATGAATGACGATGAAAGGCATGATCATGATATGATTGCCAAAAGTGTGGTTCGGCAAATTTTGGTGTGTGAATATTTTGCCTATAAGTGTAATTAGGTGCTTGATGAATTCTAGAATCATAATATCTATATGAATTGTCATTATGAGCATGTTATCTATATGAATTATCATTATTTCTATATGATTGTGTATGCACATTCTTATAGGCATGATTTCTAGATGATTCATAATCAGATGGATAAGAGTAGTTCTTTGGAGTGTAGTTCCTAGAACCTCTCCTATCATACTGATAAGCGTGATGTTTCCTATTGGAATTATTTCTAGTGTTTGAAGTATGCTGTGAAGTGTGTGATTTTGACGATGAAGCATACTTATATGTGTTATTGGGTGCAACATATTGTGCCGGTGATGCATGATCAAGTGCAATGGGCCGGGGCACAAAAGTTTCTTTTCGAGACTCGGGTTCAGTGACTACAGACTCATTCAAGATTCCTTCATTAGAAGTATCAAGAATGTGTTCAGTGTGACCCGGGGATTCTTTAGGAGATGAGAGAGAAGATTCCAATTTATTATGATTGTTCTCAAGCTGTTGAATAGCTTCTTGTAATTTCTCTCTCTCACATCTTAAAGATTCCAATTCAGTCTCATATTCAGACACCTTTTGTTTCAAATCAACTTCAAGGGATTTAACTTTTAATTCAAGTTGATTTGTGGTGCTCGTTAAAGAACATATGAGATTATCTTTCTCAACTATGTCCTTTTTGAGTCCCTTATTGGCTTTAGATAGAAACTCACATCTATTTTTGAAGCCTTCACAAATTTCAATGATATCAAGAGGTTCCTCGGATTCCGAGTCGTATCTTGATTCTGAATTTGATTCAAAACATTGTGATCGGTTATCCGGATCCTCAAAAGTTGAAGGTGATTTATTTCCCGAAAGTTCTTCAATCTTAGCTCCAAGAGCCAACTCATGCATAGGCTTGTTAGAAGAGGATTTAGATCGAGCCACACGATTTCTACGACCCATTTTGCGGTTCAGATGACAAACTAATGCAAAATGTCAATCTCAAAAGACCAAGTATATTATATCACAAAAAAAATTATTTATATCAAATAATTGAATATCTCAAAGGGTAACAGAAAAATTATAATCCAAAAGATGTCAAGTCACAATGCTTAAAAAAATATATATACGTGAAACACAGTATATGAAAGATAAGCAAATAGTCGCAATTAAGAATTTATCAAAAAGGGTTGATCACAAAAATTAATACAAAGGTTTGATCACTAGGTAACCAAGCTCCGATACCAATTGTTGGATCGATAATGGCGCAAACACACTCTAGAGGGGGGGGAGGGGGGGTGAATAGAGTGTTGGGTGAATTTGAAACTCTTTTTCGAACTTAACACAAGTACTAGCAATTAAGTGCGGAAGCTTACTTAATTTACTATTCGCTTGTGTTATAAAAACCTTAGTGATCAAGGATGTGATCTAATTTATTGTGATCAAATTAATAAGCACAATGCAGGTTAAACAAGGATCAAATGAAGGTTTAGCAAACTGATCAAATAGCAAAGTTAAACTTGTTTACTTCAAGATCAAACCAGCATACAAACTTATTCAAGTAACAGCTCTAACTTTTAGTGACGTTTATAGAGCGTCACTAAAACATAGCTACAAGGAGTACCGCAGATTAATCATACAAGACTATGGTTCAGATTAAAAACTAATTAACTTTCAGAACAGAAAGGAGAAACAATTACAATTATATGATAATACAATATAGCAGATTTGCAAGTGCAGAGACAAATTCAATAGAAGGCTCAAGGGACCAATTAGAAAGTGCTATTGCAATTGTTGACCAAAATTTATATAAAAAATAGTTTGATCAAGTTCTGATTACAACACAAATATGATACAGCAGTTATACCAACAGAATATAAATAAACTATCAAGTCTAGGTCACACAGAGGATTCAAAAATAACACTTAGTTGTATCAGTTTGAGTTCAAATAATAATAGAAAATGGACTTATAAAATACGCTGAACTTTCAGCTGAATTACTGGGCTGATAAACACACCAAAGGCAGGTTTATCAGAGCAGAATTCAAGACTGAATACAAGGTGTTCAGCAACATGTTCGGCAAGGTTACAGGTTCAGCAGGGGTACAGATGCACTTAGCAGATAACAGGTTTCAGATTAGTCAAATGCAGCGGATTACGGCGGTCGTATTCACAGAATTCAGGATTACGGCACCACCGAAGTTCAACAGATATGATCAAGTGCAGCAGGTTAAGTTCTCAAACAGTTTCAGCAAAGTACAGCACAGTAGTGTCAATGTGTAAAAACCGATTCAGTAAAAGTACTATATAGCAGATTGGATATTCAGTTTCGGATGCACAAGATCACCAAGATCAAATATAAAACTTAGCAGATGGAGAATCACAAAATCTGATGCAACAACAGAAGATTAAGTTAAACACAGATGATGAAATCAGAGATATATTGAGGCACAGTAGATTAACAAATTCGGTGCTCCAAAAACAAGAAGATGTGATGCAGCAATGTGCAAGTGTGCAAGGTGAAGGAGTGCAAGCAGAAAATATGAGGCAAATTAGACAGCCAAGCACACAAACCGGACCACACTGAATCAGTAAGGAAACACTGATTCAGCAGACTCTAAAACAATGAGATAAAACACAGATCAACAGGTTACTCAAACCTGACACTTTTGATCAGTCCTTTTTCAAGCTTGCCTGTGGTGTGTACAAGGCCACACTAATCAGAATTTCAGCAATCAAGGCAGTCTTCCACTGCACAGAATTTCTCTAGCAAGAGAATTCTACAGATTCAGAAACTGATGCTGATGTCCTTTTACACACACTAAGACCAAGACTTGAATCAAGGAGAAATCAAAACACAATAGACTCAAATAAATACTATACAAGTGAATTAATTGAGACTAAGACACAGTATCAACATAAGCAATACAGGGGCAAAAAGTTAACAACAAAAAGGGCAATTCTGAGTACCTTCTGCACAAGAAGAACCTCAGAATTTCACCTTCACTGATCCTGAAACAGGAGCTGTTGGATGAACTGCTCTTCCTCCAATACAGTAGCTTCAGATCAGTCACTATCTCCACAAGATTCTCAACCTCCTTTGCCCACACTCTCAGACTCAACCAAAAAGAAAAGACTTTTGAAAAGTATGAAAATGTCGGATTGCTATGTGATTCAACTGGTGCAATCCTGTTCATTATAAATGGCTATTTATAGGCTTTAGGGGTAGAGAACCCTAAGACCTAGTAATGTGAAACCAGAATTTGAGTTCCGAAATAGGCACATGTGATATATCCCGCATAAGGCAAGTTATGATTTGATTTGGAGTGTATCAAACATGTAATTCCCTATTAGCCGTCAGGCTAATAGATTTAGGGAAATAGACATGTGATGAACTCGTATATTTTAACTAGCCTTGCATATCACTTAAAAACCGATTTTCTGGTTTGACACATAACCATTAGAAGGGACCCGAACAAACCGAACTGATCAAACAAAAGCTTTGCAGGCAACACATAGGGTTTGATCAGTGGTTTAAAAAGGACTCATATTCAGACTCGACCATAAACACGAGCTCGAGTCTGAAACTGAAAGGGACATGGTTTAATCAACACATCATAGAGGGAATACCTCTCAGTCTAATAATTCAGCATATAAAATCGTGATTAAACCAATGCATCATGGGGTGTAAACCCTCAGCTTTAAGACCAGTGATATAACCTAATTAAATCGACAGACCGACAAACCGACAAACCGACAAACTGACATCACTGATTCAACCAACCTAGGGACAGGACTTCATTTAGTTCACTGAACTCTCAGTGTAACAAGTAAGGGGATCGGGTCAAGAAGGATTCAGCCATTTTACCATTGCGAACAAGTCTGTAATTTACCGGTTCAAATTAATTTGGTCTTTATGTGACCTTCACATTGAGCACGTGTTTTCACTGACCCAAGAGATCTGCAATCACAGCAATTGACACAATCAGGGCAGAATCAAAATTCAAATCAATAATAATATCTCAATATTAACCTTGAATTGAAAAGATACGACCTGATTTAATGCATCAATTGACCTTCCATTTTGCAACGTTTAAGTTAGAGGTTGATCAAAACCGTGTCAAGATAGAGGCTTTAGAGCCCTGAACCTTCCATAAACAATTTTACCACAAGATCAGGCAGATTTCGAATTCATATCGAATTAATATCACAATATTAACAGAGGGTAAGAGCAAACTGAAACTTCCCTGAAATACAGTGAATCGGACATTTAATGCTTCGATCAGAAACGCCATTCTACTCGAATCGAGAGGGCTGCGTATCAGGCTTTAAGTACAATGAATCACCAATCAAGATGGGCTCTTTCACACAAACACAGTAGACATAAAATCAGGGCAGAGAATCGTTCTTATACAGAATAATAGATGATAAATACGAATGAAAATCGGAACGAAATCACCTTATCAACAGTATTGACTGCGAGATCGTTCGAATCAAGACATAAGTGCTCGTATCGGACCTTCGTGTTAATTTCACACGTTGCCATGAACGGATTACCATCGAATCGGCAACGATTTGCCATAAAGATAGCAGCTTTCTTTCTTCGAACCTTCCGAAAACGATTTCATCACGTGGTGGCTCGAGTGACACGATTTAAGATGTAATCGTTCTTACCATACAAGGAAACAGAATCGAAACGATTCACAAGGAGGAAGAGGGAAGCAAAGAATCGAAGCGGGTTTCTGGGGATTGCAAGGATTCTCATGGAATGAGGAGAGAAACGGCTGAAGTCTGATGGAGAAAAGTATTAGGATTTTGGGTTAGGGAAATAATTAGGTTATAGAAATTGGGTTGGGCGGACACATTCAAAAGATTACTGGGCTCGAGTTCCTTTTATTTGGGCAGATCAAGTATATAATATATGATCCAGCAACTTAAAAATACACAAATTAATTAAACAGCCAATTAATCATATACATGATTAATTGATTAATTTAATCAATTAATTGAAACCTGCAAAAATAATAGCTACAGAAGCAATGCCATATGATGTAAGCTTTTGACTTCATGGCTTGTTAGTGTGACAATATGGATATTAAATAATTAAGTGAAAGTCACACACAAACAGATTTTATCATTAGATCACAGTATTATTCAAAGCATTTATATAAGACTTATACAAGGTATTGTATAATACTTATAAACGATTTATCTAAAAGCTTTAAACAAGGGAGACGTTACTTTTGAAAATTAATCAACATAACTTATACTACCACAAAATACTCAACACACTTTCCTCCTGCTTTCCTCATGTTTGACCTCAGCAAACATGGATTTGAGATTGGGGAGAGGTTTTTTGGCAAGGCTTCTTCCTCTAACATCATCAAGAGTAGGATTCAGTCCAGTAAGAAACTTGAATACTCTTTTTTTCTCAATAATGTCCTTATAAAGGGCAGCATCCTTAACATCATTCCAGGGGTGAGTTTCCAACATATCTAGGTGTTGCCATGCCTTAGATAGTTGGTTGAAGTATTGAGTTACAGACATATCTCCTTGTCTGCAGTTTTGAATCTGAGCTTCAAGTTCATACACTTCTGATGTATTATCTTTCCTGGAGTAGAGATCTCTGGCATTATCCCAGATTTCCTTTGCAGTATCATACATCATAAAGTTCTCACTAATTTCTTTTGTCATTGATCTTGTGAGAATGGTCATGACTTGATTATTAGTAGTGTCCCATGCTTCAAATCCGGGGTCATCTTCAGCAGGGGCAGGTTTAGAGCCGGACAGGTATCCCATCTTACCTTGTCCAGAGATGTACATTTTCATAGATCTTGACCACAGCAAGTAGTTGTTACCATCAAGTCTATGATTTGTGTATGATGAAGATTTAGTGACCCTAGTCTGCTGAGGCAGCTGGGAGTCTACTGATGAAGATGAAATGTCAGTTAAAGTAGACATTTTTGGAATAAACAGAACTGAGTTTGCAGCGGAATTTAGAACTCAGTAAGGCTCTGATACCATGAAGAGAGTTTGAGAAAGTGATAAACACTAGAGTAAACTTCAACTTAGTTTATTCATAAAATGAAAGAAATATAAATAGTTACAATTGAGGGGAGAGACTAGCTAGCTTGGGCGGCCACTAGAGTATATAGCTATGGGCGGCAAGCATGCATGTAAAAAGTAAAAGCTATGTCTATGACATAAAGTAAACTAGAGTTTGACATATTAATTGTTTATATGTACCACAATTAATATGTCCTTTTACAAATAAAGTGTACAAATAATGTATATACGAAATAAATAAATATTACATAATATTTGATATGTAATATTTCCACATCATGGAAAACAACATTCCTAGAGATAAAAATCTGATGTGTGTCCAGATTAGGAGAACATATCCTTTGGTTGATTGAGAGATACCTAAATGAATGCAGACCACACTTTTTGGATCAAACTTTGATCTGTTTTGCTGCAATGTAGATGCATAAGCTAAGCACCCAAACACCTTAACTCTGCTAAGGTCATCATCTGTCCTATAGAGAATTCTATGGGGAGTAGCTCCTTCTAACATGGGTGTAGGTGTGATGTTAATAAGGTAGGCCGCATAGATGACACAGTGACCCCAAAATTTGATGGGGAGATTAGCTTAAAACTTAAGTGCCCTACCTATATTTAGAAGGTGTTGATGCTTCTTCTCTACAACACCGTTTTGTTGAGGTGTTGAAACACATGACCTTTGTGTTAGGTGTAGTGTCCGAAAGACAATTATATAATTGTTTTAGGACAGAATTAATAATTCATTTTATTATATGCATGTATGCTTATAATTAAGACACTACTGAAAACCCTAAGTACCTCGTTTATGTAATCACATAACTCAATGTATGGCTATACACAAGAGGATTGAGTTAGTGAGATGCACTTAAAATTAACTTAGTCCGTAGCGTTTATTAACCTGAGTACGGGTCTCGAGATTAATTTGCTAATAATACGCCCAGAACACTTTAGGTGTGACAGTATTATCCGGACTGTCGGTAATAGGGTACCTAGTGGGGCATTTATATATGATGATAATCATATAGGGCTGGACCGATTTGATTTGAGTTCTCGATATAATTGCGTGATCGAGAAGTCTTATCGAATCACAAGATGATCATATATGGATTAATCTCAATCCTGACATTATTGAACTATTTGGTCACTAGGGGGTTAATGGTAAATAATGATAAGATGTTTCGAGAAGGGTTTACGGAGATATCCCGAATCGTAACGAACTGTCTATGGAGGATTTATCCGTATGTAATCAGTGGACACTTTCGACTCATTGTTGAGTGTAAGTAATCTTTATTCGGCAGAGTTCAGTTTCGGGTTTATGGTGGTGTAATCCCGGAATTAATAGATTGAATATTATTGTTTGGTCTGACGAATAATATTATTAATTTATTGTAGCTACTGAAAATGGGTCCATGGTCCCCGACGTGGCTCCTAACATAGCATATGTTTTCTCGTCGTTTCACCTCAATTATAATTAAATAGTTGGATTGGACTATTTAATTGATATGTGGATTAATTGTTTAGTTGGACTAGATAATTAAATAAATGAAAAAGACTTTTTTCGTGGACTCGGCCCAATGTGTATTAGGCGTGTCAAACCCCAATTATTTAGGGTTATGGCCGAAATTATTAAGGTAAAATAATTAGAGAGAAATTAGTTTTCTTGGATAATTATTTGATATATGATTTAATTAATTATTTGTTAAATGATAAATCATGAAATATTAGATAATATATTTATTTATCATAATTTGTTTGGGATATATTATATATTTATCTTTTATTTGAAATAAGGATTATTATAATAATTATCTCTTAATTATTAAATCCTTGGAGGACAATGATTACTCTCCTATATAAAGAGAATTCTCTCAAGCCTTAAAGATAGAACATAATTTCGAAATACACTATAAGCTACGGCTTAGAATTTTTGGCCTAGCTAGGGTTCTAAAGAGAGGGATTTCGACTCACTTCGACCGATCTCCGACTCTCTAGGGTTTCGAGTTGGGATAATCCTCAGGATTATTCCGGTAGCATATCGAGGAGGTCTGGCGACTTGAAACACCATCCACCTGGTGTTGCTTGGAGACACACGTTGGAAGACTGTGGCTTCTCATCTCAATACTTGGATCTTGGATTGTTCTTGGTGTTTATTCACAATAAACATGTAAGCAATCTAAACCCACTCGTAGGTTAAGATCTATTATATTTATGTATTTTGGTTGACTAGATCTAGATCTTGTACTTTCCGCTGCGTAATCGGGTGGATCTCGATCCATCCGGTGATATTACATCCTACACTTTGATGCAGTATACCCCTAGCAGCATAGAACTCAGGTATATAAAATTCATGTCCATTTTATGTCTTAAACTTATGGAACTGAGTATGGGCAAAGGCACAAAAACTCTGAACTATACCTCTTGCTTCTGACTTATCATGTAACATGTATACCCATGTAAATCTACTAAAGTCATCCACCACAGTGAGAAAGTACCTATGACCATGAATAGTAATCTGTTTGTATGGACCCTAGGTTTCAAAGTGCACCAAATCAAAACTAGATTGTACTGAAGAACTACTCAAAGGAAAAAAATAGATGTTTTTGTTTAGCCAAAGGACACATGTGACAAATCTCATCCTTATGCCCTACTACATCTTTATTACATGTCTTATTTAGTTTTAATCTTTGATCAGACAGGTGCCCCATTCTGTAGTGCCATATCATTTCATTAGACATGCCAGGTGCACTCTGAAAGTAAACAACATTGCATCTTTTTATTGTTTTTCCTCCAACAGCCTTGCAATCATTCAGCACATACAAACCTTTGAACTTCTTAGCTGATCCAATCATCCCATGCGTTGGATCCTGTATGTAACAAGCATCAGATTCAAAAGTTATCTTGAGACTTGCATCTTTTGTCAACCTACTGAGGGTTATCAAGTTAAATTTGAATGCTGGGACACATAGGACATCCAGTAACAACATATGTGCACTTAATTGTACTTCACCAATGTGTGTAACCATGACATTCCTACCATTAGGTAAACCAAACACTGACATTTTCAACCTTCTGGAATTTTGAAAACAAGTTCAAGTCATAAATGACATGGTCTGCGGCCCCTGAGTCTAAAATCCATTTGTTATGTATATTACATGCTCCCAAATCATCCTCTGGCATAAAAGAAGCAGATAACACTGAGGTTTGGTTGACCAGATGTGTGTTCTGATTCTCCTTATTCCCTTCAGTTTGCTTGCTGAGTAACTGCACCAGTTGATTGTACGGGTGCTGATTCAAAGAATATCCACCACCTGATGAGTTTGGTAAGGGTAGTTCATTCTGTGGTGTGATATATGTGTCACTCCCAACCATATTGATCCTTCCCTTGGGCTTGAACCCTAGGGGAAAGCCATGTTTATGATAGCATTTGTCTTCAACATGACCTAACTTCCCACAGTGAGTGCACTGTGGACGTTTACCTCCTTGAGTCTGTTGATATGGTCTCCTAGTTCCTACATTATCAGAATTATTGAACCTCATCCCATTATCTTGTGAGTTTCCACTGATATTTGATCTATTAACCAGTATTGTTGGATCTGACACTTGGTTTCCTCCAGTAAAACAACATTTTCTCTGCCTTACAAACTTCAAGGCCATGGCAAATGCAACTTTGATGGTTGGTAAATGAGTCATCAACAGAATCTGAGAATTGACTGGTGAAAAACTCTCATTCAAGCCTCTTAGGAATCGAATGACATACTCATTCTCGAAGTATCCAATCACCGTAGGAATTAAATCGCAGTGACAGACATGATCACACTTACAACTAGGAACTGGCCTCAAAACATTAATTTCATCCCAAATGATTTTGATTCGAGCAAAATATTGAGACATTGTGAGCTCTCCATGCTTAACTCCATTCAATTCTTCAAGTAAATTAGATAACCTAAAAGAGTCGAGGTTAGCATACCTATCCTGAATGTCGTCCCAAACATCCTTTGCAGTATTCATCCACATAACGCTCTGACCAATCATCTTTGCCACCAAATTCAACAACCAGGAAGTAACGGTGGTATTACACTGCTCCCAGGCATGAAACTTTGGATCTCCCCTCTCCGTTCGCACAATCGAACTGTCGATGAATCCGATCTTGTTCTTCATGATTAAAGACATCTTTACTAATCGTGACCACGAGTGATAATTCACTCCATTTTCGTCAAGGACAGGTTGAACGAGCACCAAGGATGGACTTTCGCTGGGGTGAATGTAGTAAGGGCTTGATGCCGGAATCACAGGCTCCTCCGCCATCGTTGAATCTATTCAAGATAGAAAAAAAAACACAAATTCTTTGCAACGGAACTCCTAAATACAAATTTTTATGCTCTGATACCATGAGGAAAGTAATGAATTGATCAAAAGTCGAAGATCGAAGAAGAAGATGAACTTAGGTCATCTTCATCTGTCAAACGGGATTTCGGAAAAAGTTTTATATTTCTGTCAAATGTAAAAATATCTAAAGTGGAGCCTTATATATGGCTCAAATACAGAGTTTACTACTAATACAAAAGGCAACTATCCTTAGTAATAACTAAGTGGTAATTAAGACTAATTACTTACTAATTATAGACTTACTATATTCAACACACATTTGAATGGAATTTGTAGGCCAATCGAAGACGACGGGTCTAAGTATTTACTGGATCCATTATGGCTCAATTAACGTTAATAGACAACAGCTTGGGACGTTACATTTACACCTCTACCTACGAGGAAAGTGAAGCCTTTACCTATTACTTTATTCATTGCCACATTTTGGTTTGGGGTGGGGGTGGGGGGTGGGGTGGGGGGAGGGGGGGAGAGTTGTGTGTTTACATTTACTCATCTACCTACGAGGAAAACAAATGTTTTACCTATTACTTCATTCATAGGAAAGTGAAGGCTTTACCTATATATTACTTTATAGTTTATTCATTGCTGCACAACGCTTTGGGGGACGTTACATTTACACCTCTACCCATAAGGAAAGCGAAAGGTTTACCTATTACTACATTCATCGCACAAAGCTAGATCACATACTTTTAGTACGGCAAACTTCCGATTTGTCTGAGTTTTTTTCCGACCGATTGAAGTCGGGAAGCGAAAGGCTTGTCAGACGACACTTTGGGGGGCGTTACATTTACACCTCTACCTACGAGGAAAACGAAGGCTTTACCTATTCCTTCATTCATTGTGCAAAGTTAGATCCCATACTTTTCGCCTAGTGCCGACAAAATTTCCCTTAAAACTCGACTTGTCCCGACTCGCTTCGCCTTCCAACCTGATTTGTCGAGTTTTTTTTCCGATCAAGTGAAGTCAGCATATATTTCGAGTTTAAAAACCACGGGATCCCCACCCTGGCTCGAAAATTATCATATAGATTATTTTATTTATATTTATGTTGCCAGCCTCGGCGACTTAGGGTTTTCACATTGATATTTCACTTCAACGCCTGTCCTTCGTCTCCGTCACAGAGCCGCTGCTTTGCTGTTTAAGATCAACACATCACAGCGCCGGAGGTTGATAAATTTATTCGGCTTCGTCTCCTTTGTCTTCACAGGCCTGCAGCAACATTTCAATTGTCAGCTGTAAGTTATCGAACTAACTCTAGACAGAAGACACTTTTCTTTCTTTTTCTCTTTTTCTTTTTCTTTTTCTTTTTCTTTTGTTGGGCGTTAATTAGTGTGTTAGCAAACTGTAGTTGTTAAAATCTTATTACCAATTCAATCAATTGGTTAATTTTGTTGGAATGAGAACGCATAAGTCAGCTCTTTTCAGCTAGTATAGTTGGCGTCTGCCTAACACTTTTTGAAGTTAATTTTCAGGATATATGTCACATTGATTTGTTCTTAATACTTTTTTTTACTTGTCTTCTGTTTGATATGTCTTTTTTCTGGAAAATTGGAGAAAGATGGAGGAGAGTTTTTATTATATGTATTTGGGGGAATGGGGATTGAAGCTTGAATCTGAACTAAAAATACAATGGCATTCATTACTCGACAAATTCAATCTCTTTTTGGATGTTTTACCTAAAAAATGTGAGATTGTTTATGAAAAAATCTTGCTTTCATCACATTAGTTAGTTTGTTTGGCTTGAAGGTGCTCATGATCGAGCTTCAATTCGGTAGACATATCGAGTTCACGTTAGAATTTAAGTTCGTAAAATTCCTTGACCACTTGAATCGACTCGAATTGTTTACACATCTATTATCAATCAGCTTGTCAGAACTTTTATTGCAATGGATCATGTTTATCTTTCTCTCTGTATGATTGTTACAGTCTTATTACTTATATTTTGTTAAATATAATTCATTTTTATGAGGGTTTTATTAGGTAATCCAGCCGGCATTCCACCCTGCTCACCGCCATGAAACTAACCTCGCCTAGCATCATTCCGGACGCCCATGAAGACTCAATATGGACTGCTACATGGGTCCCCGCAACGCAAGATTCTCCCCCTCTCCTCCTTACCGGATCCCTTGACGAGACTGTGCGGCTATGGGATCCCGAGAAACGCTCTAGTTTGCTTACCAACACAGGCCATTGTCTCGGGGTTGTATCCGTGGCGGCTCATCCTTCTGGAAGAATCGCAGCCTCAGTCTCTATTGATAGCTTTATTCGAGTCTTTGATGTCATGACCAATAATACCATTGCTACCCTCGAAGCCCCACCTTCTGAAGTCTGGCAGTTGCAGTTTAATCCTGATGGTACGGTGTTAGCAGCAGCTGGAGGTGGCAGTGCCTCGGTGAAGCTATGGGATACTGCTCAATGGCAACTTATAGCTACTCTATCAATCCCGAATCCCGAATCCTCGAAGCCCTCTGAGAAAGGCGGCAACAACAAGAAGTTTGTCTTGTCCGTTGCTTGGAATGCAGATGGGAGGCGTATTGCTTGCGGTTCAATGGATGGGACAATCTCTATATTCGATGTAGCACGTGGGAAATTTCTGTATCACCTAGAAGGCCATTGCATGCCGGTAAGGTCTCTTATATATTCACCTATACCCCTTGATTCTCGAGTACTCTTCTCCGCCTCAGACGATGGCTACGTGCACATGTATGATGCCGAGGGGAAAACGTTGATTAACTCGATGTCCGGGCATTCAAGCTGGGTTTTGAGTGTGGATGTTTCTCCAGATGGTGTTGCTCTTGCTACGGGCTCGAGTGACAAGACGGTTAGATTATGGGATCTGAAAATGAGGGCTGCTACACAGATACTCTCGAATCATACGGATCAAGTTTGGGGGGTGGCGTTCGGGCCGCCGGGGAGGCCGGATGCTAGGTCGTGTGTGCTTGCAAGTGTATCAGATGACAAGAGCATAGCTTTGTATCAGTACTCTTAATATTTAGTGTTTGCTGCCTGTTTTATTGATGCTGGAGAAGTTGTATCATTGGATTAGTTCGAGTTTGACCGTGAGTTCGAGTTCTAGTTCATTGAACACGTGCTTGAGCTGAAATTTTATGGATTATTTAAAAATTTGAGCCGAGCTTGAGCTTATTGAGTTTAATGGAACTTGCTGTCTTTTTTTTTTTTATAACTTATGGAGTCCGTCCAGATTTATACTCTTCGATTAGAGTTGAGTTTGAGTTTGAACTTTTTTAAACCGAGTTCAACTGAGTTCTTTCTCAAGCTGATCTGAAGCTATTCAAAAGTAGTTTGGCTCGTTTATCATGTGGGAATGCTACTTTACATTCTGGCAAAAAGGACAGGAATAAGTGGACTTAACGTGAGGGCTAGTTAGTGACTTGGCAATCACAACAAAGCAACATGAGTTTCTATGCTTGAAATGACCCGTGGGATTTGTCTCCGGGAGTAATAATACGTGAACAACCGTTATATCATAATTAGTGGCACAATCGTTATTTGTATCGTTGATTATGATGTGTATACAACTTTATCAATCTGGACTCATCATGATCGACGGTATGGATAAGAGTTGTGCCACTAGTTATGACATAATGGTTGTGTTCATATCAATCGAAATCTATGGCTTTAACAATTTAGTCTTAAAAAGATAATTAACTCTAATTAAATACTCCCTCCATTCCATAATAATTGAAGCAGTTGTCAAAAACACGCGTGTTAAGAAATAATTAATTGTTTTGATTTTGATTAGATAAAGACTAGAATACCATTATAGAAAATAGAGTAAATAATGTTGGTGCATTTATGACGGTGTATGGAAAAAATAAAGAGATGGGTAAAAATGGAATAGTACATAAAATTTTGTATTAGAAAATGTTCTGCCTCGTTATTTTAGAACAAAACATTTTGACAACCGTCTCAATTATTTTGGAACGAAAAGAGTAATGTCAATATCCTATTCTAAAATAGACTTGATTTGCTTTTAAAGCTAAACAAACTACCTTGCCACACATAAATGAGTCACGCCGTTCATGAACGGTTTGAGTTCACTTTGAATTTTTTACTCAAGTTCGATAATGTTTGAGCTCAAGCTTAAGAAATTATATTTGGAAGTCAAAACAAGCTCGAGCTCGGTTAGAAAGTGCACATGATTAAGTTTGAATTCGAAAGTGTTGTTCGTGCTCAAACTTCAAGTATACTCGACTCGGCTCGGATTGTTTATCTCCGTATCTAAAAGGGAGCCACTATTGCCAGAGCAGAGTGACAAAAATGCCCTCATGTCATCTATATTAATATTTTTGAGTGAATAACCGCCAATTGACCCGTTTTAGTCAATTGACCCGACCCAAACCCGGTTTTCTCCTTTATCTGTTTGCACCCAAAAAAAAAAAGGAAAAAAGAAAAAAACCGAACGCATTATCCTACAATTTACTTGAACCACGATCATACTCTCAACCAGGGGCGGCTCCACCCACAAGCTTGTGGGTGCGGCCGACCCCCTAAAATATTTTTTTTTTTTAACTACAGTGGAGATTTTTTTTAATAAACGCATATCTATGTGTAACTGACCCCCTTATTTTTATGCATCGACCCCCTATTTTTTATCTGTTACTCTATAATTACATGTACAGAGGTAAATATACAAATATATGTGTGATACGGGAAAAAATTGATAAATTTCCGACCCCCTTGTCAAAATTCCTGCAGCCGCCCCTGCTCTCAACTCCCTGCAATTTCACGATCACTACTCAACTGCCCTTCCTCAACGCCCCACAAATTATGTAGCCCCTCCTTCCTTTTCCTTTGCTTCTGTACTTCATCCTACATTAATTCCAAATATATAACTGAAAAGTCCGATCGAGGCTATGTTTTAGTTAATCAGGGTTCCCCGCTGAACCCACATTCCTACTGATTGGATAAAAGAAAAGTTTTATCCCATGGGATTTATGTTTCTTTTTTAGATTAGATTAATTGCTCATTAAATTGACGAATTATGTATTGAAAGATTTTTGTTTTTTTTTTTTTTTTTTTTTTTTTTTGGTTGTTGATTTTTTTTGTGTTTTTAAGTATCTTCAAGGTCTACATTCATAGCAGGGAGTTATCTGGCAGGTCTGATTCCCATATTCCGTGCTCCTGCGAGGCTCCACCTCCACTGAACAAGATTTTAAGGAAGAAATTTTCCATCTGCATGACAGTTTCAAGGTACTTTTCTAGCCTTTATTTCTTCGATTTTCTCTTTTCTCTTTTTTTCTCTTCAATTTATGATCTTCCTTAATCAATGGATGGTGCTTCTAATATCATAAATCACTGTTTTCTCTGTTATGCCGCTTCCGCTGATACAATTTGAACCCAACTAGATCTCAGTTTAACAGATTGACCTGTGTTTACAACGTCCTTTTTTTTCATTTATTTTGCAATAGAAGCATACAAACTAACTACGTACTGTTGCTGATTATTTTACTACCTATATTCTGATTTTATTTTTTCTTACAAGGAGAGGCCAAAGGCCTAATTAAGGGGAGGGGGAGAAACTAATCTCTAGGGAGACAAAAGAATAAAAAGAATTGCATGTTACATGTAGAAACCTAGAAACCAAGTAATGTTGCTCATATATAATTACCGCGCTCAGAAGTTGTAATGTTCATAGTTGTCACTTTATAGGATTTTTTACTAGTTATATTCTGAATCGATATCTTTTACTCCAGTTTTTGAATTTCTGCCCTCAAATCCCATTACTCTCGCAATCATGTCGTTACATCATCGCATTCGCATATGACTGCTAAAATTAATTGATCCATGAATTTCATATACCCTGCATGTATACATACGCTGGAAATCCAGTATATTTTATTCAACGTCTTAATTTATTGGTTACTTGACATTTGTGATTGTCAGTTTGTCACTGATGCAGAAGCTAGCATTTCACAGTCAATTAATTTAGGATGGAGTCTTCATTCCATTGTGGACAAAATCAAAGGCAAGATAGCCCTTTTCCCGCTTTATGTTTCCTTCATCTTACCCTCTATATATATTAACCTACATGTTCACTGATGTGGTGCATTGATGCATTTTGCTGAAGCAAATTAACAATAAGTGTTTGCGTATGTGAATTTTTTTCTGTGTCTTTTGAATTAAGCCTCGGCATCGAGTGTTCGGAAAGTTTTATCAATGGCTATTTTTTTTACCTAAACATTGTTTGATTCCCTTTGAGATAGGAAGCATGCTGATTTTATAGATTCTTCTGTTCAAGGGTTTTATTGCTCCGGGTCCCTGTGGATCCAGAACACTATATTCTTTCCTCTTTTTCTTTTATTTTCTTTTTCTTATCTCAAGCAAGATAATTTCTTTAACATTTGTGCTCACCATCCAAGTAACCTAACATCATTGATAATTTAAGACTTTGTTGGATTTATGTTAATTAAATAAAGTCTTAGTTATGTTTATTTTCGAATTTGACTAAGTCTAGTCAAGTAGTTAGTACATGGGATCATGTAAGAGTTGGTTTATTCCATGATCTCCACTTTCCTATTTTGTAGGCTACACTTTTGGTAGCATTATCTTGCATTGTAATTTGGCTATTTATAGCTTAGCTTTGATTAATGAAAAGTATTCCATTCCTCCAAAATATTCTGAGTTCATTTAACAGTGGTATCGGAGCCATAATCTCAATCAGTTTGCAAATTGAAAGAGATTCCATGGCAGAAACAAATTTCGTCCAGGCTGCCATTCCAAAGTTTGATGGTCACTATGATCATTGGAGCATGTTGATGGAGAACTTCCTAAGATCCAAGGAGTTCTGGACCATCATCGAACAAGGTGTTCCTGTACTGACAGGAGCAATTACTGAGGCACAGAAAACTGAACTGGATGGCAAGAAACTTAAGGACTTGAAGGCTAAGAACTATCTATTCCAAGCTATAGATATATAGAGCAGTTTTGGAGACCATTCTTTGCAAAGAAACCTCCAAAGACATTTGGGATTCCATGAAACGGAAATTCCAAGGGAATGCAAGGGTGAAAAGGTCTCAACTCCAAGCATTGAGGAGAGACTTTGAAACCTTGCAGATGAATGATGGAGAGGCTGTTACAACCTATTGTGCAAGAACCATGGAGATTTGTAACAAAATGAGGTTCCTTGGTGAGAAGATGGATGATGTTACTGTGGTGGAGAAGATCCTGAGATCTCTCAGTCCTAAATATGATTATGTTGTGTGTTCTATAGAGGAATCTAAAGACATAGACACACTGTCACTAGATGAACTGCAAGCATCATTGCTGGTTCATGAACAGAAGATGACAAGGAGCAATAATCATGAGGAGCAGGCCTTGAAAACCACAACCCCTACTAATTTCAGAGGTAGAGGAAGGGGTAGAGGTAGAGGCAAAGGCAGAGGCAGTGGCAGGGATTCAAACTCAGGCAGAGATGGATCCAAAAATGCAAGATCAGGAGATGATACTGATCACAGAAACAAGGGATATGACAAATCCCAGGTGGAATGCTACAGATGCCATAAATTTGGGCATTACAAATCAGAATGCTATACAAAGCTGCCAAGTGACAAAAACAAGGGGCAACAAACCAAGGGAGAGGTATCAAACTTTGCTGAGAAAGAAGACACAGCAACCCTACTGATGGTTGTTCACTCAACCTATGAAGCCTCCAAAGACATATGGTATGTAGATACTGGATGTAGCAACCACATGTGTGGAGATAAGTCCTCTTTCTCAAGTTTAGATGACACACATCACTCTAAAGTAAGTTTTGGAGACAAATCTGGAGTGATGGCTGCAGGCAAGGGAGACATCAAGATAAGAGCCAAGAATGGATTTACAGAAACCATTTCTAATGTTTTGTATGTGCCTGATTTGAAGTGTAACCTGTTGAGTGTTGGACAATTACAGGAAAAGGGCTATGAAGTCACCATCAAGAAGGGAGTGTGTGAAATTTATGATCCTACCAAAGGATCAATTGCAGTGATCAAAATGAATGCCAGCAGGCTGTTTCCACTGCAAATAACTCCTGTGCAGTCATGTTTGATGGCAAAGTGTACAAATTCATCTTGGTTGTGGCATTTCAGGTATGGACACTTGAATTTTGGTGGATTAAAGACCCTACAGCAGAAAGGCATGGTGGAAGGTTTGCCCCAAATAGACACTCCTGCACAAGTATGTGAGGAATGTACACTAGGCAAACAACACAGGTTGCCATTTCCTAAAGGAAATGCAAGTAGAGCAAAAGAAGTGCTAGGTCTGATTCATTCAGACTTGTGTGGTCCAATCACTCCAACATCCAATGGTGGAACCAGGTACTTTATGACTTTTACTGATGATTTATCTAGAAAGACATGGATCAGTTTTTTGAAAGAAAAGTCAGAAGCTTTCAGTGCATTTAAAGCTTTCAAGCAACAGGTGGAAAATGAAACAGGGAAGACCATAAAGAGGTTAAGGTCTGATAGAGGTGGAGAGTACTGCTCAAATGAGTTTGATCAGTACTGTGTTGATCATGGCATTAAAAGGGAACTGACAGCTGCATATACTCCCCAACAGAATGGAGTTTCAGAAAGGAAAAACAGAACCATTCTCAACATGGTTAGAAGTATCATGATGCATGGAAATGTGCCAAAAACCTTTTGGCCTGAAGCTGTTAATTGGAGTGTACACATCCTAAACAGAAGCCCTACATTTTCTGTGAAAGGCATGACACCTGTGGAAGCATGGTCTGGAACCAAACCTACTGTAAGTCATTTTAAGATATTTGGATGTATTGCCTATGCACACATTCCTGATGTGAACAGGAAAAAGCTCAATGACAAAGGGGAGAAGTGTATCTTTCTTGGTGTAAGTAATCAGTCCAAGGGCTATAAACTGTACAATCCAGTCACAAAGAGGATTGTTACAAGCAGAGATGTGGTATTTGATGAACTAAACATCTGGGAATGGGAAACAGACAAGGCTCAGTTCCAACAAAATCAAAATCTGATAGATGAAGAACCTGTTGAGGGTCAGCAAGGTGAAAATCAGCAGGGTGAGAATCAGCAAGGTGAAAATCAGCAAGGTGAAAGTCAGCAAGGTGAGAGTCAGCAAGGTCAAGGATCAGCAGACCTAGGTTCAGCAGACAGATCTCAAAGAACCAGAAAAAGACCAGCATGGATGACTGATTATGAGGTCACTGGTCTGTCAGAAGAAGCAACTTACTATGCACTGATGACAGAAGGAGATCCCACCACTTTTGAAGAGGCAATAAAGGATTCAAAGTGGAAGCAAGCAATGGATGAGGAAATAACATCTATTATGAGGAATGACACATGGGAACTCACTGACTTACCTGCTGGACACAAGACAATTGGGGTAAAGTGGTTGTATAAAACCAAGCTGAAAGAAAATGGGAAGATAGACAAGCTGAAAGCAAGGTTGGTAGCTAAAGGCTACAAACAAGAGTATGGAATTGACTACAATGAGGTTTTTGCACCAGTGGCCAGGCTGGATACCATCAGATTGGTGCTGTCACTAGCTGCAAAACAGGCATGGAAGGTACATCAACTTGATGTAAAACCTGCTTTCTTGAATGGAAAGATAGAAGAGGAAGTGTACATTGATCAACCACCAGGCTACATCAAATCTGGGCATGAGCATCAGGTATGCAAGCTTAAAAAGGCTTTGTATGGATTAAAACAAGCACCACGTGCTTGGTACAGCTGCATTGATTCTTATTTTGTTAAAAATCAGTTTGAGAGATGCCCACATGAACCTACTCTCTATGTCAAAACTGGAAGCAATGGTGATATGTTGATTGTTTGTTTATATGTTGATGACTTGATCTACACCAGTAATAATGCAACTATGATATCTGATTTTAAAAAGGCTATGATGAGTACATTTCATATGACAGACTTAGGGTTGATGCACTACTTCTTGGGGATTGAGGTCAAGCAATCAGATGAAGGTATTTTTATAACTCAAAGGAAATATACTTGTGAGATTTTGAACAAGTTCCAAATGAAGGATTGCAATCCTGTCATAACGCCTACTGAAGTTGGAACTAAACTCACAAAAGCTGGAGAAGGAAAGAAGGTGGATGCAAATCTGTATAAACAGATGGTTGGATGTTTATTGTACCTCACAGCTACAAGGCCAGACATCATGTATGCTGTGAGTGTAGCTAGTAGATACATGAGTGATCCAACAGAAGCACACTTGAATTTTGTCAAGAGGATACTCAGATACTTGAAGGGAACTACAGATTATGGAATCAAGTACTCAATCAGTCCAAAGCTCAGACTGATTGGTTTTTCTGACAGTGACTATGCAGGTGATATGGATGATAGAAAGAGTACATCAGGGCATGTGTTCATGATTAATGAAGGCATAGTCTCTTGGGGATCTAAAAAACAGCAAATTGTGACCTTATCAACAACTGAGGCTGAATTTGTAGCTGCTGCACAGTGCTCGTGTCAAGCAATTTGGCTAATGAGGCTGCTGAATGGTTTAGGACAGATGCATCAAGGTCCTATAACCATCTATTGTGATAATGTTTCAACTATAAGGCTGTCCAGGAATCCTGTACTACATGGAAGAAGCAAACACATTGATGTAAGGTTCCATTTCTTGAGAGAGTTGTGTGAAGATGGAGTTATTGAGTTGGTACATTGTAGAAGTGAAGATCAACTAGCTAATATTATGACAAAACCATTGAAGAGGGAGCTGTTCATAAAGTTAAGGAAGAGATTGGGGGTGTACCCCATCAATGAAAGTGGCTGAAGTTGAAGATTGAAGGAACTAAGACTCATAAACTGAACTTTGCTAAGATTCAGTTTAAGGGAGAGTTTGTTGGATTTATGTTAATTAAATAAAGTCTTAGTTATGTTTATTTTCGAATTTGACTAAGTCTAGTCAAGTAGTTAGTACATGGGATCATGTAAGAGTTGGTTTATTCCATGATCTCCACTTTCCTATTTTGTAGGCTACACTTTTGGTAGCATTATCTTGCATTGTAATTTGGCTATTTATAGCTTAGCTTTGATTAATGAAAAGTATTCCATTCCTCAAAATATTCTGAGTTCATTTAACAGACTTCAGTTTTTTCTCATAATTTATTACTTTTTCTTTTGAATGGTTTGATTCAGTTTTTCATGTTAATGTCAAGCACAATTTCATGTTTCCGTCTTTATAGTAATTGTTGCTTCTCATAATTTTGAGCTTTACTTTTGCTGATTCATGTTTTTTTTACTATGTTTAAAAATGAAGTAGTATACGGTGTCAATATCAAAAAAAAAAAAAAAAAAACAATTCGAAGTTAAGTTTATACAGTTGTATGAATTGTATCTAAAAAATCTAGCCCATTTTGTGTGCAGTCACAACGGCCTTCAGTTCATTTGGTGCAGGTTGTGGGACTTTGTAGTAATTAATATGCACAAGTCAATGTTCCATACACATTTTACTCTGTTCTATACTAATGCTATAGAACCTCCATCAGTTAAGAGTTATTTGGACTGTGGATCATAATAATAAGAATCTAGGGTGCATTTAAGGTTCCGTTTTATGTGTACACCTGACGTGTATTCCACATTCAAACTTTACACATATATCTTCTCATTCAAACACATACACCGTAATATCTGTTACAATTTTACGTGTTCGTCTTGACGTTTCGGGCTGCTACTGTGCCTTTTATTTTTTGTTCCCAGTTTGAACACATGATGTTCATGATAAATTTGTTAAACCATCATAAGTTTCTGATTTCATTCATCAAAACATCAAGTATTTATACATCATACGGTGATACCCTAAAACCATAAATTACCAACTATGCCCTCCTCCTATTAAAGTCATTATTATTTTAAATATATTATAATCCGCAATACCCTCCTTCAAATTGGAGCGTGAAGGTCACGCACGCCCAACTTGCTAAGCAATAACTCGAATTGTTGTTTGCCCAACGCCTTGGTGAAAATATCAGCCAGCTGAGCATGAGTAGACACATAATCAGGAGCCAGTAAACCCTCAGTAATCGCGTCTCGAACAAAATGACAATCCGCCTCAATATGCTTTGTCCTCTCATGGAATACTGGATTCTGCCCGATATGGAGTGCCGCCTGACTATCGCAATGGAGATGAATGCCAGACGGTATTTGAACACCCAAGTCACTTAGCAGTTGTTTGAGCCACTTCAATTCACAAGTAATAGCAGCCATTGACCGATACTCCGCCTCAGCCGAAGACCGTGACACCGTCTGTGGTTTCTTGGTCTTCCACGATACCGGTGAAGTACCAAGCACCACAACCACCCACTCAATGAACGACGAGTAACAGGGCAACTCGCCCAATCAGAATCACACCATCCCTCCAGGGACAACGGACTATCAGCACGCAATAATATCCATTGTCCGGGGTTCTTCTTCAAATAACGGACCACCCTTAACGCGGCCTCCCAATGTGCAAGCCGTGGCTCTTGCATAAACTGGGAAAGAACATGAACCGCATATGCCAGATCCGGGCGCGTAACGCCAAGATAAATCAGACGCCCAACCAATCGCCGGTATTTACTCGGATCAACCAACAAGTCACTCTCATCAATCGCCAAACGGTGATTTTGCTCTATTGGAAACTCGGCCGGTCGGGCACCCAATAAACCGGTCTCTTCAATAATGTCCAAAGCGTACTTCCGTTGGGAGAGAAAGATGCCCTGTGAATTTCTGGCAACCTCCAACCCAAGGAAATACTTCAATCGTCCCAAATCCTTCATTTTAGAACAACTACTCAAATAATTCTTGAACACCTGCAGTGCCGTAGCATTATTACCAGCAAGTATCATATCGTCGACGTAAACCAACACATTCATCCGAACATCTCCACGAACAAGAGTAAATAGTGAGTAATCAGAGTAAGATTGACGAAATTCATATTGTTTGAGCCGATGCGAGTTTAGGGAACCAGCACCGAGGTGCCTGCTTCAAGCCATATAAGGATTTTTGCATCCGACAAACCATATTACCGTTGGAATGCTCAAACCCAGGTGGAACATGCATATATATATTTCCTCATCAAGGTCTCCATGGAGGAAGGAATTGTGTACATCCATTTGGTGAATTTCCCATTTCTTAATAGCAGCGACAACAAGAAAAACCCGTACTGTGACCATCTTCGCCACAGGATCAAAAGTCTCATGATAGTCAATCCCCTCGACCTGGTGATTACCGAACGCAACCAATCGAGCCTTTAACCGCTGCAGGTTCCCCAATTCATCATATTTTTCGGTATAAACCCATTTGCTTCCCAGTGCCTTCTTTCCCGGAGGCAATTCTTGCAGGACCCAAGTGCCTTATTCCTCGAGGGCACTTATTTCTTCAGCCATAGCACGCCGCCATCCTTCAAATTTTACTGCCTCCTTAAATTATTTTTGAGGGTTACCTGCACTGACATTTGCTAGAAAGCGTCTATGTGCGTCAGAGAAACAAGCATAATTAACATAATGTGTAAGCGGATATAAACTACCTGAAGAGCTGGATGGACCGGAGGAGCGCGCCGAAGGGCTTTTCTTATCCACTGACATATGTGTCACAAAATCTTGATAACGGGAATTAGGAATCTTTGTACGTTTCCCTCTTACCAACTCCACTGCGTCTTCTGTCGAATCTGTTGGCAACTCTGCCACTACCACGTCTGTGTCCACAACCCCCCTTCTACCACGTCGGTGTCCAACCGCTTGTACCATATATCCATTGATTCTGTCCCACGATCGCCATAACCTTCACGTGTGGTACTCCCCGGAAAAAGAAAAGTCCACCTTCGCACTCACCAACTCCAATCAGCCTCCTTGTCATTCGGTCCTGCATAACACACAATGTAGAAGTGATATGAATATGACAATCAAATGCATCGAGTAACTGAGTCACAGATAATAAATTGCATGCCAAATAAGGCACATAAAGGACATTTTCGAGCTTTAGACCACCGAGCAAAATACACGTTCCTTCATGCGTGGCATGAGATGTTTGACCGTCTGGTAGTCTTACAGGGCATTTATCAATCATCCGTACATCCACTAAATTATTTAATACACCGGTCACGTGATGTGTGGCACCAGTATCTATGATCCATGAGAATTCACCTGCTAAGCGATATTTAGGCTTGGAGATATTCAAAATATCAAGAATGCCTTGCCATTGTGCCGGTGTTAGATTCGATAAACTGGCTTGCTCCGCTGTTAATGGAATTTTCGGTCCACCTGAATTTGAACTGGATGAGCCGGCTGTGGTCTTATTCGCACGAGCCAAGCTGAGGATGGGCCGGCCCGATGCATTGCCAGCACCATCTTCTACCAAATTTCCTCTTCCTGTTGTTGTTCCCGTTCTTCGTCCTCCTCGATTTCCACACCCTGGTGCTGCTTGCATGGCTACAATTAAGCGAGTTCTTCCTCTCTTTTTTTACCTTTATTTTTTTTTTATTTTATAACCAGAAGGTAAACAATCCCTCAAATTTCACAAAACAAATCAAGTTGACATTTGTTTTGTCGGCATATCATCTACAATTGTTTGCAAGAACTAATATAAGCTTTTACAATTATACAAATTTTAAGTTACCGTCACCACTAATTTTCCAACACCTTGGTTGCAATCTCCTTCAAATCAATCCGGTCACCACTCCAACCGATCAAGCGCTTCTATCATCAAACTAGCGACTTGAATATGCAGCCTAGGGTTTTCCTGCCGCTGCGTGTTGTGTTGTGTTGGTTTGTTTTTTTTCCCTCACATACCGTAACCTGTCTCTGATACCATGATAAATTTGTTAAACCGTCATAATTTTCTGATTTCATTCATCAAAACATCAAGTATTTATACATCATACGGTGATACCTTAAAACCATAAAATACCAAATATGCCCTCCTCCTATTAAAGTCATTATTATTTTAAATATATTATAATCCGCAATAGTTCACTTTAAGTATAAATGTTCATGTTTGTTCTTTATCGTTACGGAATGCAGTTAATGTGTATTGCATTCCATTCTCTTTTTCGTTGCCTATGAAA
This sequence comes from Gentiana dahurica var. dahurica, assembly GCA_024500145.1. Lineage (NCBI taxonomy): Eukaryota > Viridiplantae > Streptophyta > Magnoliopsida > Gentianales > Gentianaceae > Gentiana > Gentiana dahurica. Next base: position 113,103,764 of record CM044901.1, read on the forward strand.
TCTTAACTTAAATAGTATTACGGTTTTATGCCTTTTGGAAATATTTTTTTTCCCGCAGGCGTTGATGGGTTTCGAGACTTTCAATGTCCATAGCATGATTAGCATCTGACGAGGCCCAAAGGGAGGTGGTAGTCCAACTCGAGACATGGGATCGATCTATGCACCTAATTGTTGATGTTTGTACTACATTTCACAACGCTTCTTTGTTTTTCATAATTACCTATGTATAATTTTCTTTCAACTTTTTTGAGCACCAGGGGGCTTCAGATATTTTAGGTGGTCGTTTTTGTGGACGTGAAATGACCACAATATTCTATATGAGTTTCTTCATTCTTTTATTAAGAAAAGATAGTGGGAAAAGTAATTTTGGAGTTTGCTACCTCATGTTGCGGCTACCTTCCTCTACTGAATTCCCTATATTACTTCGCAGGATATTCTCATAACAAAAAAACGGTATCGTCCAAACGCAATTGTTGCTTCTCATGTTTTGCAAAAAGGCTTTCGTGCATTGGTACACAGTTACACATGATAGGACGGATGTGGTGGGAATTTTGTAAGGTTGAAAGTATCATGCATGACATGAGGATGTTCTGGAAAGTTGAGTTAGTGTATTGTAATTGAAATTGATAGAGGCAATATTGAAGATTTTTTTTTTCTTCTTCTAAAAAATGATAGGAGACTCTTTTTTCTCCACATTGTCACATGTACATTAATTGATCCACCATCTATTAGTATATGACAAATTTGGAATTTCAAGTGTCTTTTAAAACAATTTTAAATGTATATCATATGTAGCCATTTTCATTTAATAACATTTTCAATTTGATTTTTTCCGTACATCGCACGAATTTTCCTACTAGTCCATTTATATTTATGTTTATCATTGTCCGGTAATAATTATCCCCACTCATCTCTCTCTCTTTTTTTTTTTTTTGAACATCCCCACTCATTTCTTTCATTCTGCTTTTGATATGGTAATAATTGGGTTTTTTTTTTTTTTTTTTCATAAGAAATCAGGCGGTCGGCCGGTCGCTGAACGCTTTGTTATTATTGTTCACTTATTCAAAGTGATTTTTTTTATAAGTTTCATTTAAATAATTCCAATTAATATTCAGGGAAATTTCTTGTTATAATGAAATTCAATATAAACTCTAGGGATAATTATCTAATAGCTTATTTATTATAAGGAAATTTATTTAAAAGGGTGCGCAGGTGATGATTCTGTTTAAAGGGGCTTTGACTGGAGTGATTCTGGTTAAAAGGGTTTGATTTTGTGTGTAAAATGAAGGGTTTTTAGATGAAGAGACTCTTTTAAATGAAGAGAGGGTTGACCAAGTCCTTTTAAATGAAGACCCCTATTTATAAATCTACCAACTTTTCTTATCATGCTCATTTACATATGTTTGTCATTGTATCCAATTAGATATGGATAAATTATTTAAGTTATTTAAAAAACTTAATTCATTTAAATAGCACTTGTACGTGAATCTTTTTTAATAGTAATTTTAGAGAAGTCGTGACACAAATTAACTTGTTTTAAATATTTTTTTAACTAGTCTTAAACCCGTGCGATGCACGGCCGGATAGATTAAATATCTACACAATATAATAATTTATTATGAAGTAAGTTGATATTAGCACCTAATATTTTCATAAGATATTAATATTACTTTTTCAATGAAAGTCGACCATCGATGTATTTCGTTTCAAATGCGAATCATATCAATTCAACTTGAAGGATAAGAGGATATAGATGATTTTGTTGTGTTTCGGTAAAAGATAAATTTCGATATAGTAATTTATTTCAATGGGCTCAATTCAGGGAACTTCCAATTTTTTTATGAACCTACACTTATTGGGAAAAAAGAATGGCTAATATGTACCTTTAATTTAACATGAAATAAATTCAACAGAGTACTGATTGCAAACTGTATGAGTAGCTGAAATATATCGGAAAATTACAGAAATACTACAAAAAAAGAAAAGGAGAGAGTGAATACAAATGATGGACCAGAAGACTACAATACAACCACTAAATTAGTATACAAAGTTCCAAGTGCTAAAGCACAATAAATTCATAAAATGCAGACAATACTATATGATATATCCACTGAAAAATACCAAATTACAATAAGTTCCAGCTCTTTTTCTATGGTTTAACCTGCCGATGAAAAATACAAAATTACAATTATGTCAAATAAACATGTGAATCAAATATGTTAGGCATATTATGCTTTTTCAAATTACTATTATGTCAAAAAAACATGTGAATCAAATATATTACGCATGTTATGCAATTCCAATACAGTTGAGAGAAAGAAACACCCTAGCCTGCCAAGGAAAAGAAATTTAACTAACTTTGATAGTCACAAATTTGAAATCAGCTACAACTACCTTGGCACCCCTATAAATATCGAATATGGTACTGTAACAAATCAGTGGGGAACAGTCTATTCAACTTAATTGGAGCGCCTTATACTTTTTAGTGACATATCATGCTACTACACTATATGACAATATACGGGAAATATTGTTTTTCACCCAAACTAAAAAAATATTGAATAAATGTTACCTCTTTCCCACTAATGTGAAAAAAAAAAAAACCATGAGCCTCATGCACATTCCATGAACACTTACTAATTGAAATTCATAACTATTTTTACTCAAAGCACCAACTAATTACAAAAACACAACATCATATTATATCTTTACCTTGCCCATATGTCCCTGACAGATCCTACAATACACCAGATCAATTGGACCTTAGATAATCGAAGTCTTCCCCAGGGACCTCCGCGCAAATGCAAAAAAACAACTAAGCACAATATTTAGCAAATGATCAAAATTTAAATTCTTATGTTTGTATCTCAAAACATAAGGATCATGTACACCAATTTTGCACAGATAGCATCATCCAATAGACCTTAGATAATCGAAGTCTTTCCCAGGGACCTCCGCGCAAATGTAAAAAAACAACTAAGCACAATATTTAGCAAATGATCAAAATTTAAATTCTTATGTTTGTATCTCAAAACATAAGGATCATGTACACCAATTTTGCACAGATAGCATCATCCAATAGATAAAAAAAATGAACCTTTCTACTTACACAAAAAAAAAACAAAAAAACCTTCCGGTATCTTTTCATCGCAAATCAACCATTTGAATTTTTATCATCACAAAATCCACGTCAGAGGTTCAATCATTCCCCTAATGAAAAAGGAAAAAAGAAAAAAAAAATTAGAAGACACAAACATTAATTGCCGTATGTAGAGAGATTGATAGGATACAGATGATCTATCATTTGCTCGAAAACCCTAAAATAATGCTTGGCACGGTAAAGTTTAACTATACGATGAGTCTCGTTTGAGATTCAAATGGGTTACACTTGAAGCAGGTTAACTTGAACACTGGCCAAAAAACATTAGTACTTGTGCATTCCATAGCATAGAAAGGAACTTAGTAAGAGGACCAATGTAAGATCACAAAAGCCCGCCAATATAAGATCATAAAAACCCACCTATACAGAAATGAGAAATGTTTGAACCACAACAAAATGTGGACAAAAAGTACCACAACAACCTTTTCTACCATTGATTATTATGGGATTTGAATCAACAGGTTTCACATCATAATCAATCATCTAAAAGTGTGTAGTGCACTTTGTTGTGTCCATTTTGATGTGTGGCACTATCACTACTCCACATAAATATATCCATATCATCTTGACATACCCGAAAGAGCAATTTTCATTACAAAAACCAAAATCCCTGGAAGAATTTGATAACCGATGGCAAAAGCACAAAACCGTCCACTGTCCACCAACTATCACTTATGGGCGTCAGAGGCAGACCCTATATTTCAAAAGTTTCATGAAAAAATTGAAATGCATATATGAAACTGCAAATAAAAAAGTCATGCATACGAAAAGGATGAGTTGGTTCCTGAATGAAAACTAATGGGAGTCCCTTGAAAAAAATGAAGATCATGAATATATTTATTGCATGAATCACGGAAAGGAACATATCTTTCATGTTGTTTGCCGGTTCTTCTCTGCAATTCAGATCAACACGGAAAGAGCAAAAATCATCACCAGTCTGGGAAGCATCCCCAAATATGCAAAATATGAAAAAGCAAATCAACCACCTGTTTGTCGTTGATTACATGAACCTCGGCAATCATTGTATCCACAACAGAGGGATCCACATAAGTAATAAAACCAAAGCCCCTTAGATGACCAGTCTCCCTATCTTTCATAATCACCGAGTCCGTTATCTCCCCATACTTCCCGAAATACTTCAAAATTTTCTCTTTTAGAGCAAAACAAAAGGTCAAGAAAAGAACAAATCTTTACCGTTTTGAGCAAATGAATGAAAAACAAAAATCAAATCAAAGATACAAACAAAAAAATAAATAAAAAATACATGAAATAATGAAAGCTAACCCCAAGTAGTATCCTTTGCTGATGAAAATTTTCCTGCATCATAAGTTTGAAATAATCTTTTTTTCCTGCTCCAGAACACGTACTATTATTTAAATAAACAATACATAGAGAGGATATAGGATAACCCAGGGCTAGCACCGTCACCGCAGTCAGCTCTACCCATCTGGTGCGACGGAGAGATTACTCTGAAAATTGTGAAGTATTACTCTGAAATATTATAGCATAAATCATGGAAACGACACTTTCCTTTCATTCTCCACAATTGCTTGAAGCACTTGAATGGAAATCGTCGACCTTACAATAACTTGAAAAGGATCTCCCAAAAAGAAATTGCTAAAATTACAGACGATACACGGATTATTAATTTTAATACTCATAAGTCATAAAAACACATAACTTTACCAATTTTTGAAAAGCAATTGAAGCACATACAAAATTTTCGGGTGTGTTTAGAAACCAACCTCCCGAAATTGTAGGCTAGGGAGGAAGTTTGATGAGATAAAGGAGATAGAGATTTATAGCTCAAGCATTTTGTGGGAAGTTGAGCAATTTGCAGGGAGTGGATTGTGCGGCAGAACGCGTTTTTTCTTAGGGATTTAGATCGGGTCTAAAGCGGGTTTTAAGTGTAATTTCCGGGTAATTGGGTTAAATTACCCTTTTAAATATATATAGATATATAGATCCAAACTTTGAAAATTCAGTAAAGTCTTCGATTAACTTGTTTTAATTTATTAACTCTATATCTATTTGTATCTCACCAAAAAAAAAAAAAAAAAAAAAAAAAAAACCTCTATCTATTTGATCTCTTAAAAAAAATTCTCTATTTATTTTATATATATATATATATATATTTTTTGAAGGAATCTCTATCTATTTGATGACTCCCATTTTTTTTTAGTGGAGATGACTCCCATTTTTAAATAGACTCAATCATTCTGTATGGTCATTACAATTGTTCTAAAACACTATACTTATAGCTAAATATTGTCGGTGGTACAAAAAAAAAAAAGTATAATCACGTTTAATATACAAAATACAAGTCAATTAATCTAATATAAATATTTAATTAGCCAAACAAGTAGTACATAAAAATAGGTAATGTGCAAAACAATCAAAGACTCACTATTAGAGCACAAGGTGCATCGGTATAGTGGTGAGCTAGATTATAATCTGACATGGAAATCAGTGTTCGAACCCCGTTAGGGGCAAAAAAAAATACTCACTATTAGGATTAATAAATATTTAAGTCAAACTGTACAGACACGATCCAACTTCGGATTAGTCGGACCAGTGAGTTCCGGATATCGGGGGCTTTACACAAAAATAAATAAAATATTTATCTTGTGCCTTATAATACATCCTCAATACTAAAATTTATCCTTCAAAAAAAATATTAAAAATTTAAAATGCAAGTTAGTGTAGTATTAAAATTGATCAGTCAAAATAATGAAGGCGAAATCAAGCAATATAAAATTAAAAGTAGGGTAATTCAATTAAAATAGTTTAATTACTATGAAGAGCATGGAGCAATGTCGGGTATTTCTCAAGCTGCTTCATCGACTCAGTTCGTGATTCCGGGAAATATGTTGTGCTATATGGACATCCCACCTCAGTTGATGGATCGAGGTCGGAGAATTCAGGTTTCTACTTTTAAACGTCTGGCCAGGCAGAAAGGGAAGGTCAAGGATGACGCCATGATCACTTTTGAGCACGCGGGGGATAAAAGGAAAGCGGATATGGAAGTTGATGGGGAGGTGGTCATTAAGAAAGCTTCGGTTCAGTTGCCATTGGTGTAGTCTGCGGAGTCGCAGGCCCACCCGGCACCATGAATCTCCTATGTTGGAACTGCCGTGGGTTGGGCCACCCGCGGGCAGTTACTGCACTTAAGGCTCTTGTAAATATTTATTCGCCTACTATATTATTTTTGTCTGAAAATAAATTAAGTGAAAATCGGTTTGAGTATGTTCGGTGTTTGTTGGGTTATTCTAGTGCGCTTGTAGTGGGTAGTAATGGTGCGAGTGGTGGTTTAGCTCTCTTATGGAATAATGATACTGACGTTTTGATATCCACTTACAATTCTGGATGTATAGATGCAGTTGTTCGTAGTGCCACTTTTCCATTTTGGCGGTTTACGGGATTCTATGGCAATCCGGTTGTGCGGGAGCGCGAGCAATCTTGGGCTTTGTTGCGCCGCTTGCATGAGAGGATGTCATTACCTTGGCTCGTTGCGGGGGATTTTAATGAAGTTTTATCGCGGACGGAGCAGAACGGCCCGAATATTCGGCCCTATCCACATATTGCCGCCTTCCAGAATGCTCTTTATGATTGTGACCTTGCTGACATTGGCTATGTTGGAGCTCCATTCACTTGGTATAAGCGGGCTGATGCTTTAGCGACTCGTGTACGTTTGGATAGGGGAGTAGCTAACATTGGGTGGAGGACCCTTTTCCCAAGGCATACGGTTTATCATTTATCCAGTTCTAGGTCTGACCATGTTCCTATTTTGATTTCGGCTGTCAACCCTTTTGATAGGGGCTTGGTCAAATGGACCCCGATACCACGTTATGACCCTTTTTGGATTCAGGATCCGGAGTTCAAAGAATACTTTGCAACATCGTGGCAGCATGGTAATGTTTCTAGCCCCTCATCACTCATTGAGAAAGTGACGCATGTTTGGCGTGATCTGAGGCACTGGAGCTCTCATCGGCATGGGAATTTGAGGAGGCGTATTACGGAAAAGGAGGAAGAGTTACGGAAATTACGTGAATCATCTGCTTACTTGGTTCAACAAGAACGTGTTATTATGCAACAAATCGACCAGTGGCAGACTATGGAGGAGGAATATTGGCGGCAGAGGGGTAGGGCAGAGTTGTTAGTGCAGACTGACAGGAACACCAGCTACTTTCACCACAAAGCAGCGGTGCGTCGCAAGCGAAACACCATCAATTTGCTGCATGATCCTCAAGGAGCAGTATGTGATGAGCCCGAGGACATGGAGCGCGTAGCTGTGGATTATTTTCAGGCAATTTATTCATCTAATGAAACTGTTGTTGACCTGGCTGGATTGCAGTTTCTGGAGTTAGATGCTAGGCAGCAGCAACTTTTAGCTGTGGAATTTAGACGTGAGGAAGTCTGCACTGCATTGAAACAGCTCCCCAGAAGGAAGTCGCCAGGGCCTGATGGTATGCATGTTGTCTTTTTGCAAAAAAATTGGAGCATAGTGGGTGATGATGTTCTGAAGGTTGTGTTGGATGTCCTGAATCATAGTGCCTCCCTGGGGAAGATCAATGAAACGTATATCTCGTTGCTTCCGAAGGTTACCACTCCTACACTCATGGCTGAGTTTCGGCCGATTGCGTTGTGTAATTCAATCTACAAGCTTATTTCTCGCGTGTTGATTAATCGTCTAAAATGGGTGATTGGTGATGTCATTTCGGTGAATCAAAGTGCATTTGCGTCTGTCCGTCTCATCACTGACAATGCAATTATTGCTTTTGAGGCTTTTCATTCGCTGCAGGTAGGGGGGCAGGGGTGTGACAATTATGCGGCTCTGAAACTGGACATGGCCAAGGCCTTTGATCGGGTGGAATGGAAATACCTTTGGCAAATTATGGAGCGTATGCGGTTTCCGACATCCTTTATTGATGTGGTACGACGGTGCGTCACGACGGTATCCTACCGTGTGCTGATCAACGGGAAACCAAGTTGAAGAATTGTGCCGACCTGAGGGATTCGACAGGGGGATCCGTTGTCGCCCTTCCTTTTTATCATTTGTGTCGAGGGCTTTACGGCTTTGCTCAATGACTATGTTACCCGGGGAGCCTTGCGGGGTATACGGTTTGGCAGGGCGGACGTGGTCACTGTCTCCCATTTGCTTTTTGCGGATGATTGTATTGTTTTCTTTGAACTCTTGGATGGGGCAGTGGAGACTTTGGCAGAGTTGTTTGATAGGTATGGGGCTCTCTCGGGCCAAGCAATTAATTATCATAAGTCTAGTCTTTACTTTTCGGCAGGAGTACGGGAGGAGGAGCGGTAAACGGCTTCTGATCTGCTCCACATTCCCTTAGAGGACGGCTCGGGCAAGTATTTGGGGTTTCCATACATGATCGGGTGGAATAGGCGCCATGTGTTTTCCTTTTTGAGAGACAGAATACGTAAAAAGGTTGCTGGGTGGAAGGACAAATTACTCTCGCCGGCAGGGAAGGAAGTGTTCATAAAGTCATCTCTCCAGGCTATACCAACGTACATCATGCAATGTTTTAAGATACCCACCACATTGGTACGGGAGATAGAGAAGGCGGTTAGAGGTTTCTATTGGGGCGATACGGACAATAAGCGCAAGATCCACTGGAAAAACTGGGAGGCCTGCTGTTTACCAAAGAATCTGGGGGGCTTGGGATTTTGGGACCTAGAATGCTTTAATTTGGCCTTATTGGCAAAACAATCGTGGCGCATATTGACTAGTCCAGGTTCATTGGTGGCACAGGTATTGCATGCGAAGTACTTTGAGGACGGTACTATTCTTGCGGCTGGTTTGGGAGCGAGACCGTCATACTTATGGCGTAGTATCCTTGAAGGTCGGGATCTTTTGATTAATGGGATGCGATGGCGAGTGGGGGATGGTGAGTCGGTATATGTCTTTCATGATGCCTGGGTAAACCGGCAACCTTCGTTCCGCATACCATTTGCAGGACATGAGCTTCCTGTAGATTCTTCTGTCTCGGACTTATTTATACCTGGCTCTAGATTGTGGGATGTGTAGAAGGTGAGGCAAGTCTTTCGACCATGGGAAACAGACGCCATTCTTGAGACTACCGTCGCCCCGGATGGTCACCCAGATCGACGCATGTGGCACTATGATCAGAGGGGGGGTATACACCGTCCGGTCCGGTTACTTTATGGATTTATCACTCTATCGACTGTTGTCTGTGGCGGGATCGTCTACTTCGGGGGGCCAAGGTCAACTCTGGAGAAACTGTTGGCGACTTCCTGTTCAGCTGCGTATTCAACATTTTTTGTGGAGATGTTTACATGACTGTCTAGCTATTGGCCAAGGTCTGCAGAGGCGGAACTTGGGGGATGGTCTTTGCCTAGCATGTGGGGAAACATTAGAAACACTGAGGCATGTTCTCTTTGCCTGTGAGTTGGCCGTTAGAGTTTGGCAAGTGTCGCCGTACAGCCACATTTTACAGCATCTTCGGTCCGCCACCTTTGCGGAGTTCTTTATGCGACTGATAGCGGAGAAGGGAGTTTAGGACGCGGCTAGGTTTGTCTGGCTAATGTGGGGGATCTGGAAGGCTCGTTGTTCGGCAGTTTTCGATAGTCAGCCGGTTTATGTCTCCGCGGTTTGTGGGCGATCTTTGACAGCTTCAGCTGAGTATGAAGAGGCACTGGCGAGTTATCGAACTCAAGGCTTAGGCCCACCTTTGCCAAATCGATGGTTGAAACCGCAGCCTGGGGTAGTGAAGAGCAATGTTGACGCATCAGTCACAGAGACAGGTGCAGGTATTGGGGTGATCTTCCGTGACTCACATGGCTCAGTTTTACACTCCTTTGCGTATCATTTTGATCCTGGGGACTCGGTGGAATATTTGGAGCTTAAGGTCATCACTTTGTCGCTAGAGGAGGCGTCGCACCTAGGGATTCAAAGGTTAGAGGTGGAAAGTGATTGTTTGGCATGTGTTTTGCGTCTTCAACGACCAGGGGAGGATTTTACTGCTCATGGTTGTCTCGTCCAGGATTGTCTGGCACGTTTATCTAGTTTTACGCATGTTTCCTTTTCTTTTATTCGGCGTGTGGGGAATGTCTCAGCGTATCTTTTAGCTCGCCATGGTTTGTTTGTTTTTTCTCGGACACTTTGGGGATCTTCACCCCGAATGACGTTTTGACCGTCTGTTTGGCGGATCTTGATTAATAAAATTTTTGGTTTCTAGAAAAAAATGTACTATGAAGAGCAACTTCAACGCACCATAACCCCAGGTCATTTCCGTGAATAAAAAAAGACTCACTATTAGGATCAATAATTTTTTATTTTTTTTTATCCAAGTGATTAATAATTTAAAAGCTTATATTTTGGTTGATGTTTATGTTTCGGAGGTATTGTGAAATGTTGTATTTTAATCTTATTTGCAGGTTTTAAAATAAAGTATACTATTCATTTAACTTATACTTATTAATTTGACAAAAAACTTATACTTATTAAAATAGAGTATGCCCATATTAACATACGTATTAAAAAGGTACTTATTGGACGAAATAAACATACTGTATTAAAAAAAGAGTATACGGATGAAAATTGTTACGCAAGATTAAAAAAAAAAGATAAAAAAAGATTAGAAAAAAGGAAAGGAAAAAAAAAAATGCGTACAGGATAATAAATAAAAAAAGACGGGAGGTTATTGTGTGGTGTCTTCACACGGTACGGAGATACTGTGTGGCAGCCCACACACCACATACTTTTATTCTGTATTTAAACTGTGTGGTTCTGATCGTTTCACATGTTATTTCAACTCAAAATCACTCACCACACAATAACTTTCTAAAAAGGACGGGATAGAGAAACGAAATGTGCTAGGGGATAATAAATGGGGAATTGCCCCAATAGTCTTATTTTTAACTCTGTTTGTCAAAAGGAAAATGATTTTGGCACAGAATTTCTGTGCCCTTATCCCCCGAAATTTGTGATTTTGTGGTCCAGAATTTTGTATTATTTTGTTTTCTTTTTAAGTGTTAAAATGTGTAGTTTATAAAGTGTTGTGTAGATGAATTATATGCATAAATTCTGTGCCTAAATCACTATCCTTGTCATAATAGTCTTTTACTATTTACCTGTTTAAAATAAAAAAGAAAAACCCGAAAGGACTAATTTTCCCCCTTTAATTCCCCCAAAATTATTTCCTCCTTCCCCCAAATTCGAATTTTGAATAAAACATATTTCCCCTCTTCTTTTTCTTATTCTTTCTCTTCATCTTCCATCTTCTTCTTCTCTTCAAACGTGTTCTTCGTGTTCTTCCTTCTTCGTTCTTCTACTTCCTTCTTTCTTCTTCTTTCTTCTCTTTTTTCTTCTTCTTCTTATTCCTCCTTCTCCTCCTCCTCCTCCTCCTTCTTCTTCATCTTCTAAGCAACATTTCCAACTCGTTTTCTTCGTGTTCTTCCTTCTTCCTTCTTCTACTTCCTTCTTTCTTCTTCTTCTTTCTTTCTTCATGCTCGAATGGGTGTTCCGGCGATATTCTAGTTGGGTGATTTGGGTTCGAATGAGTGTGATTTGGGCTCGAATGGGAGTGATTTTGGTTCGAATTGGTGTGGACTTGGTTTCGAATGGGAGTGATTCGGGTTCGAATGAGTGATTTGGGTTCGCATGGGTGTGATTCGGGTTCGAATATAGAAAAGACTATCTTGGCAACTTGTTCAGGGGCATTTTGGGTAAGTTAGAAGAAAAAATTGGGTAAGAGTCTTTTGAGCAAAAGCTTTTTCCAAAAAAATTATAAACAAAAACTTTAAGTCAACAGGTTTAATAGCCGCCGGCCCCATTATAAATGCATTTATGACCGGTCAGACATTGACTAGAGATTAATAAATGAAAGGAGGGCATTTTTGGCAAGTTGCTTTGGCAGGAGCAACCCTGCTCTGGCAATAGCGGTACCCAATCTAAAATGGCATTACATACATACAAAAGGAATTCATTTAAAAAGGTCCCCGAGGGGATATGTTTGCTTAAAAGGGCTTTGACTAAAAGAGAGGATAAAAAACTGGTGAAAGTTCAAAAATATCCTAAATTCAAACTCATTTCATTTTCCTGCCCTTCCAAATTCAGATTTAAAGCACTCTCTCCTTCACATTTTTATACAACTCATCTTCTTCCTCCACTCATTTTCTTCTCCACCATCTTCTTCTTCAACATATCTTCCGGCGGGTGGGGTTTAATGGGGGTTTTAGGGGTTCATGGCGGGTTTAGGGTGGATTTTCCGGCTGGTTTTTGGGTTTTCCGGCGGGTTTTGAGGGGTTCATGGCGGGATTAGGGTGGGTCTTCCGGTGGGTATTGTGGTTTTCCGGTAGATGGGGGTTCATGGGGGTTTAGGGGTTCATGGCGGGTTTAGGGTGGTTTTTCCGGCGGGTTTTGGGTTTTTCAGTGGGTTTTCAGGGTTCGTGGGGTTTTTAAGGGTTTAGCGGGTTCATGGGGTTTTCCGGCGGGTTTTTGGGTGGGTTTTCCGGCGGGGGTTGAGTTTGCCGGCAAGTTTTGGATTTAGGGGAAGGGCATAAATGGAAAAAAAAAAAAAAAAATATATTTGAACAATTAAAATTGAAAAGAACCTGTTTAAAAAATAGAGGCCTTTGACTGACCCTTTTAAACGAAGGCCCTTATAATAATCTCGAGAAAAGCAAATCAATTTTCTATATACATTGATTCATTCATTGTGCGACGCTAGATCTCATCCTCCGTATTTGTCGCCCCCCAAACAAGCGTTGTTGCAATCGAATTCGTTCCTTCAATTTCTAGGGGTTTTGCGAAGAATAAGAGTTTCTTGATAATTCGCTACCATCCCCAAACCTGCGTTCAGAGTTTATGATTTCCACGTCACGTCGATTGAGAGTGTTCCGAATCAGCGGATCGTTTCCGGATATGAATAACTTTCTTTCCTGATTTTTGCCATAATATGGGCATTGAAATCCTTAGTTGATCGGATCATTTCTTTGGTCGGCAGGATTTTCTGAATGGATTAACCATGATACTCGTGGTGCCAACTGCTTCAAATCAGAAATATTTATCCTTAATTATTGCTATTAATCCTTAATTTTGCAATAATTCGGATACAGAAGATATATATATAGAGAGAGTGTGGATTATACAGGAAAATGCCTAAGAAAATGAAAATATTGGTGACTGGTGGGGCTGGTTACATTGGGAGTCACACTGTGCTTCAATTGCTTCTTGGTAGCTATAAGGTTGTGGTGGTGGACAATTTGGATAATTCCGATGTGGTTGCAATTAATAGAGTCAAAGAACTTGCCGGTGATCATGGGTCCGACCTCCTTTTCCATCAGGTACTCGCTTGTTAGCATAATCCCTTTTTTCCCTTTCGCTCTTGCAGAGTTGAGTTCGTTTGGCTGTAAAGGATTTCCTTATCTTCTAAAGTTCTTGATTTTCTGAATTGAATTTATGTATCAAGTTCTGTTTTTTTAGAAGAAACTGGGATGATGATCTGCGTGTCGATGGAATTTGGCTATTTGCATGTTATCATGTTTGTCCATGTAATAAAATATTCATAGCCAGTGTGCAAGTGAACATGCTGGGTCAGAAAATCAAATCAATCAATAAGGCTAAAGGTCAAGCTGCATATTTCCTGTTTCTGCTGGATCACCAGAAAATTCTGTAGTTTTGCTCTCTCTTTTTTAATGGGATTTTGTTTGGAAGTGCTTTAATTGCTTCTCATACTGTGTTTTATGTCTGCCTGTCTACGAAACTATCGTTTTTTTTTTTAATTTTTTTTTTTTATGTCGATAGATTCGGTTCTTTAATATTTTTTTTTGTTAACTGCAGATGGATCTACGTGATAAGCCTGGGCTGGACAAGCTTTTTGCTTCGGAAAAGTAAGTCATTATTATTCCAAATAAAGGAATAATAATCCGTGCTAATATACTTCAAATTGGTGCTTGATAAAAAAAGGGCTGTCATTTGCTGGTCGTTCATGTGTGGGTACAGTTGCGTACACTAATAATTGGTACTGTTACGGGTTACTTATCTTCAGGTTTGATGCTGTAATTCATTTTGCTGGATTGAAAGCTGTGGGTGAAAGTGTCCAGAAACCACTGTTGTATTATGACAATAATCTCGTTGGTACGATCACCCTATTGGAAGTTATGGCTGCTCATGGATGCACAAAGGTTTGTCCTTTGTAGTATACTGCAGTCAAAATCTTTTTTTTTTTATTGCAGCTTATTTACGGTATTCCTGCAGTCAAAATCTGTTTTTTCTTATCGTGCTGTTTATGATTTCCAGCTTGTATTTTCATCATCTGCTACTGTTTATGGTTCGCCAAAAGAGGTACCTTGCACTGAAGAATTTCCATTATGTGCCGTAAACCCTTATGGGCGAACCAAGGTACCACCTCAGTATTCATTCTGAATACATTTTGTCAATGCAAATCTATAATTAGTCCATAGTTTGCGGGTAACTTGTTTTTCTCATTTTCCTAATAATTGTTTTTGGGACAGCTTTTCATTGAAGAGATGTTGCGTGATATGCACGGCTCGGATTCTGGATGGAAAATCATACTCCTACGGTACTTCAATCCTGTAGGTGCTCATCCCAGTGGGTATATCGGTGAAGACCCTCGAGGAATTCCGAACAACCTCATGCCGTTTGTACAGCAAGTAGCAGTCGGTAGACGGCCTGCTTTAACTGTTTATGGAACTGATTACTCAACAAAGGATGGTACAGGGGTAAGTCACTATCATCAACAGTGAAATGTTAGCTTTGGAGTATTAGGGGGATTGTATATATTGTATATATTAGGGGACTTGTGCCTAAGTCTTTTGGGGGAGATGGTGCTATTTATCCTGCTACACTAAAGGGTATTTGCATCATTTTTTTAATGATATTATTTATTTCATTTTCAGGTGCGGGACTACATCCATGTAGTAGACTTAGCAGATGGTCATATAGCTGCACTGAACAAATTATCCGATCCCAATATCAGTATGGATTTTATTTTTGGGCTCTAATTGTGTCTGCACTCTATCAAGTACTAAAATGTCTTTTATGGACCTGGAAACTTTACTTGGTCATTCCAAACTTGTACTTGTACTTGATTTTCTTCTTGCATGTCATTCAAACATTGTGTTTCTAACTGAGTTCACGTTCTAACTGTCAAATATATTTATATGTGTCTGCGGGCATGATCGTTATAGATTTTTTCGTTTTATGAAAATTTGATATAACAAATCATGAAACTGTAGGATGTGAAGTTTACAACTTGGGGACAGGGAAAGGAACATCTGTTTTGGAAATGGTAGCCGCGTTTGAGAAGGCATCAGGCAAGGTAATAATAAGATATTGGGCTTTCAATGTTCACTGTTTCGTTATTTGAATGCCGGTGGTGTTGTGTTCTTACTATATTATTATTCGCGTCTGCATTAGTATTTGTTTCAGTTAATGGCAAGATTTAGTGTAAAAATGGGATAATTTGGCACAAGTCAGCCTTTTATACTTTTTAGTGTATCTGAATGATTTGGATTTCTATTTAACATTTTTTTTTTTACGGTATTTATTGAAAGTCCTCTTAGACAAGATTTTTGTTTCTACATATGTTCATTCTATTGGTTTTTCTTCTCTGTGATTGTTTAGAGAATACCATTAAAGATGGATGGTCGCCGACCGGGAGATGCTGAGATTGTATATGGATCAACATTAAAAGCAGAACGAGAATTGAAGTGGAAGTAAGTTCGTATCATATGTGTGTCATCAAACTTACTTCACTTAGCAAAGCATCACAACAGCCTTTGTTATGCCTCGGTGACTTGTTGGGGTATTTAGTTGTGACAATAGCATTTTGTAATATAATTGAGGTTAGAATGTGTACAGTAGGGGGCTTAAACCGTGCTGTAAGGGGGTCATTCTCCAAACGGGATGGGAAAAGCCTGACGGTTAGATGAGTGTTGTTTGTATAATAACTCTAGTACTATTTGTGCAGGGCTAAATACGGAATCGAAGAGATGTGTCGTGATCAATGGAATTGGGCAAGCAAGAACCCTTATGGGTATCGCGGTGTACCCCCATGACTCGGATGCTTGACATGTGTTTGTTGTAGGGTAATGGTGGGTGGTGGTGTTAGATGGAAAAAAGAAGAAGCCAAAATCTCTTAGCTCTTAAGCTAGCCTAGCCTAGCCTGCACATAGAAGATTGATATGTAATGAAAACTCCAAATCATAATGTTGATAAAGCATTAGTATTTCCATTTTCATTTTGATTATGCAGCAGGACCATTCCATAATTATTTTCTTCTTCTCTTGTTTATATATATATATATATATATATATATATATAAATATGTTTATTGATTGATCTATTCATATTTGCACTACGTACACCACCGATTAACATAAAATAAGTGTCTTAAAGGGCATAACTTTGTCGACTTCTCTTAGCAATAAGAGACGGTAATGTGTTGTAGTGCAGGGAAGCTGTGGAAACGAGATCGCGCTATAACATAATTGTCGATTTAATTAATTATACCTCTAAAAAAAAACTGGGACGTGGGAATAGTGCTTTGCTTTAACATCCTGGCTAAAAAGGAGGACAACAAAAAGTGTAGGAAACAAACAATGAATTGGCTACACGTTCTCTCTATAAAAACAACAACATCATCATGAATATTAGGCATGAGGTGACCTGTGTGGCTTTTTTGAATCTGTCTTTTAGTGCTGCTAGAGAGACGTTAGAGCTTCGGAATGTTAGACAGCCAGGAATATTGACAGTCAAGTCCAAGTGTTTGATAAAAAAACCCCGGTAAAACGAGTCATTAACCCCAAAATGTAATTACCCTTTATTAACTAGTCTTTATATTTTCCAAGTGCTAGCTTGTAATAACCATGTTTAAAAGGTTAAGTATTCTTTATATTTTCCAAGGTGCTTGGAATTAAAATCACACGCCCGCCTGCTGCATGTTCTGGTACAAAAGATACGTTTCACTTTTTACTCCTTCGTTTGCGGGTTCTCATACAAAAGACGTGCTTCGCTTTTTCCTGCGGGTTCTGATACAAAAAAGAATGTTGATGCTTCCTTGTTCACCGACGTTTGGGTAAGGAAGCAACCAACGAGTGATGCATCGAAAACACTTACTAACACTGCAATTAAATAAATAAATATTATACAGATTGTGTTTTTTTTTTTTTTTTTTTTGATGAAATACAATCTGTGTTTTAAACACCGAAAACACATAATAATAAAATTCAAAACATGCCACCTCCAACATATTGAGAGTCAAACATACCTATAGAGGTTTGTGTGTGATTCTAATCATCAACAATAAAACAAACAATGTGTTTTGCAGAAGGGTGCAAGGAATAAGGAAGTTTAAATGATAAACCGATTGCTGCACACAATTAAAATGATTAATGTACTGTTATCATATAGTACAAGTCATTAAATTAAGTGTTCGTGTGACTTGTACCTTCGAGTTATCAAATTAAGTGTTCGTGGCTTGTACCTTAAAATTATACCGAGAAACTCGCGTTTGAAATTAATTTGATGTTATTACTACCTTGTCCCGAAATATTCTAGAAATTAGTAAACATTTTACACTTTTGAAAATATTTTTTTAAAGTAAAATAACACCCAAATAAGAGTTGTGTAAAAAATTCATCACCACCGGTGTGTATAATTTTAGTCTTTTCTTTCATTTTGTCTCTCTCTCTCTTTTTCTTTTTTACTTTTCTTTTTTCTTTTCATTTGCCTCAGGCTGGTCCTGCTTAATCCAGCTTCTTCATCATTTGCAAAATTATTGACATGACCTATTCAGTTTGCTTCCCCTCGGGCTCCACAAATCCAGCTTCTTCTTCATTTGCAAAATCATTGACATGGCCTATCCGGTTTGAATCATTGACATAGCCTATCCAGTTTGCTTCCTCCTCAGGCTCCACAAATCCAGCATATTGTTCGTTTGCAAAATCATTTACATGGTCTATCCGGTACCCAAAAAACATAATAATCAACAGCAGACAAATATTTCACATCTTAAATCATAAGAAATAATACTGAGTTCGGAGGGTACATTTCACTTCTTCGTGTAATTTAAGAGTTCGGTTGCTTCCATGTTCACCGGGTCAACCCCATCGGGATATCTAAGCAACCACAACAACACAACTTGGAAAATATGAGTTAACTCTGAAATCCAGACATTTCAAAGTACTAAACAAAATCGGTTTTTTAAAAAAAATTCTAGAAAAGAATGCCATACCATTATGAAATGTACAAATGGTAGGGTTCCACCGATCTCGGTCAAACACCGATACGCAGACAACACCGTAACTAAACATAAAAAAAAAAAGTCTAATTAATTCATTGTAAACGAAAACACGTAAAAAAATATCTTAACATACCCTGCATCGGGATGGATATGGACGTTGAGATGGAATATCATGTTCATAAGTGCAGACTCGGGGGCAATATGGGATAATCGTTTGGGAAATTGACTCTTACCCTCCAAACACCGCCTTCATATAAACATGAGAATCAATAAACAAATACTCAGAACATTAACCGACCAAACTACAATAGTCGGAATAACCAAAGAATAAGACTTAACTCATGACCAAGACTTGACTGAATAAGAAATGCAGCAGGTCAGGATAATACAACACAAACACATAACACGACACATAAGCTATCAAAACAATCAAAGAAGGAATGATCAAAAAGGGAACCAGTGGTGTGATCACCGTAAATGGAAAAATAACATCAAAGATAATTGTTGGGTGTTACATGGAAAACCAGCATGTAATAATTCCAAAACTCAGAATCAAAAGAAAGGGAATCAATGGCAAGTTGTATGCTCGTCTGAAAACACAATGCCCTTCTCCAAAGAACAAAGGGAGATGCTTGAGAATCAAAAGGGAATCAATGGCAAGCTAACAGAGTATTCTCATCCGAGAACACAATGCCCTTCTCCAAAGAACAAAGGAGATTCTCAAGCATCTGAGAACACAATGCCCTTTTATATAGTGGTTTATTTATCTACTTTCGATGTATGTTGTTTCATAGTTTACATACAGTTATGTTATACTTATAACAGTTTTATCATAACAATTGGCATATTATGACATGTTAATGAAACTTGTTATGCATATATATATATATATATATAATATATATATATACTGCCAATTGACCCAACCCAAACCCGGCAGAAGGTGGAGGAAAAAAAAAACCTTTACTCCAACAAATATTTAACCAACAAAAATTTACTGGATTGAAAAACAACTGCCGTCATACAATCTAACTTCCACACAACTACACATTCACGTCATTACACAAACACTAAAATTACAGGATTGCATAAAAAACTGCACCTCTCACTTCATGAATGTTTGGATGGAAGATCCTATTTAGAAAGTGCACACCCAGGGGAAAAAAGGAAAATCGTCGGGCAAACTGACTCTTACCCTCCACACACCACCTTCGTATAAACCTGAGAGAGAATACATACCAAATACCTAGAACAACTACAATACTCGGCTTAGAATGAGCGGGAACGTAAAAGACTCCTTTACATAGGAGAAAAATAAACAAGATAAATTAGTATTTGAGATGAACTCTTATCTTAGATAAAAAATAATAATCAATCTTTTATTCAAACCACTATTTTATCTGGAGATATAACACCTTTATCACTTCTTTGAATTTCCCTTATCTCTTGTGATTTGTTTGTGTTCTATTTAATAGAGATCAAATCACAAGAGATAAAGAATGAAATTCAAATAAGTGATAAAGATGTTATATCTCAAGAAAATACTACATATGTCCCAAAATATAAGTCATCATACACTTTTAGATTTGTTCCACAATATATGTCGTTCTACATCACCAATGCAACATTTATTACTTGTTTCTCTATATCCCTAATTTATTATCAAACCAACAACTTTTCATTACTGAACAAATATTGCAATATTGCATTAATTACAGTGAAGGACATTTTAGACATTAACCTTTAAATTTATGACATTCAACTACTTTCTTAATTTGTATGAAAACCTCTAAGATTGACTTATATTTTGACACGGAGGTAATAATTAACTCTAATCAAATAATATAAAAGGCCGATGAAGCCTAGCTCAAGTGGCTAGAACTGAGGTCCTAAGACTAGAATATAAAGGCCTTTGGGAAAAAAAGACATAGGGGTGTGCATATAAATTGGAAAACTAGACTAACCGATTGGATTGAACTGACCGAATAGAAAATATGAAACCGCAGTTATTCAGTCGGTTTTTTTTTATACGAAAAAATCCGAACCGGAAAACAGGACGGATTGAAAATATGAAACCGCAGTTATTCAGTCGGTTTTTTTATACGAAAAAACCCAAACCGGAAAACAGTCCAGTTTTCATTTTTTTTGAAAAAAACCGGATATGACCCGAACCGAACCGAAATATAATATAAATATATAATTATATATGTATATTATATAAATATAAGTCAGCTGAGCAATTACCCTAAGAAAAATCATTCGCGCTACTCTCTTCACTCTTCACTGACGTTTCAGTTCTGGTGCTCTAGAAGTCGGATTCCGTCGCCGATCATCGTCTTGTCCGGCCACCTTCAACCCTAGACGGCTAGTTGCTAAAGGGAATCAACATATTTGCTACTTTAGCCTTTTGTTCGCTCAATCTTAATACATTGCAAAATAAATAAAGATGTCATGAAAATGAATTTGCATAGAAGTAATGTCTGTGTCTGATTACTATAAATTTATAATTGTTGTCTGTGTGTTCTCTTTTATGTTTGAACCGTGAATGCAGGGCCGGCCCTGGCATATTTTGGCCTTAAGGTCAGGTTCCCGAATTGGGTCTTTTAGTTAAAGTTGTTTTTTTGTTTTGAAATACATTCTTATCACGTTTTTAACATCCGTAAATACAAAATTTAAATTATTGATAGTCTCAAAACATACCTACAAAGCAGTCTTTTGGGTCAAGTACATTTTTTTATTAGGACCTTTTGTTAGATATTTTTTTCATAATTATTTTTTGTAATCTCTTGCATACGAGTTGTCGAACGAAATAATGTTATCGCAACGAAACGGGGTTCGACCTGCCCGGTCAGGTTGCGGTGGGTCGAGGGGGCAGCGTCAACTCGTGGGGGTTCGGGGGCAACACCCCCGAAACCTAAACCAATACATACATCATTTCATGAAGGGAGCGAAAAAAATTTGGGCCTTTATATAAAAAAAATTAACATATTATATTAGGTTCGATTGGTTTGAATCTACACGGTTTTTTTTTTTTTTAGCGAAACATGTACCGTTGGGCCCTCCCGGCACCGTTGGGCTTAAGACCGCGGTCTCTCTGACCTCACTATAGGGCCGGCCCTGCGTGAATGTCAGGATTGCAAATTTTGATCCAATTTGCCTAAAATTGGCCATGTATTGTGTTTGATGGCTTCCTTGCAAGCTCATAAAAGAGAACCAAATAGTGGTTGAAAAACAGAATAACATTTGAAAAGAAATGTCACATTCATTTTTTTTTATGAAAATTAAGAAACAGTTTTAAAACCGAACCGGGCTATATTGATCCAATTCAGTTCAGCATAGTGAACAGTCGCAACACTTCAATCCGGAAAATTAGGAACAAAAAAAACCATAAAAAAAAAAGGAAAAAAGAAAAAAAAATATAGAAGGGCTGTTTGATAACAAAAATAAGTACTTATTCTGAAAAGAATAAGTGACAATTGAATTAAATCCGTTTGATAAAAAAATTACACACCACTTAATCAATTTAGAGTATCTGAATCTCTTCTGAATCCCTTTACAAAAAATTAAGCGATGGTAATGTCGTTTATCTCTGAATGCGAACGAGAGACCCACGTTCATTTTTTTTTGGTTTCCTTTATTCCTAACCACGTACTACTTGAGTGTGGCTAAATTACAATTTTGGTCCTATAACTAGACACGTTTTTCGATTTTGGTCTTGATTTTTCTCCTGCGACAATTTTAGTCCTGTAAGTGGTCTTTTGTTTGCAAAAATAGTCCTGAACGCCGGAAAGACCACTTACAGGACTAAAATTGTCGCCGGAAAAGACCATTTTTAGTCCTGTAAGTGGTCTTTCCGGCGTTCAGGACTAATTTTGCAAAAAAATAGACCACTTACAGGACTAAAATTGTCACCGGAGAAAAACCAGGACCAAAATCGAAAAACGTGTCTAGTTAAAGGACCAACATTGTAATTTAGCCACTAGAGTGTAGTAACCCATTCAACTTTTTATTTTAATTAAAATAATGAGTAACCTATTCTAGGTGTTATAAAATATATATATATATATATATACACACTAGTCTTAAACCCGTGCGATGCACGGCCGGATAGATTAAATATCTACACAATATAATAATTTATTATGAAGTAAGTTGATATTAGCACCTAATATTTTCATAAGATATTAATATTACTTTTTCAATGAAAGTCGACCATCGATGTATTTCGTTTCAAATGCGAATCATATCAATTCAACTTGAAGGATAAGAGGATATAGATGATTTTGTTGTGTTTCGGTAAAAGATAAATTTCGATATAGTAATTTATTTCAATGGGCTCAATTCAGGGAACTTCCAATTTTTTTATGAACCTACACTTATTGGGAAAAAAGAATGGCTAATATGTACCTTTAATTTAACATGAAATATATTCAACAGAGTACTGATTGCAAACTGTATGAGTAGCTGAAATATATCGGAAAATTACAGAAATACTAAAAAAAAGAAAAGGAGAGAGTGAATACAAATGATGGACCAGAAGACTACAATACAACCACTAAATTAGTATACAAAGTTCCAAGTGCTAAAGCACAATAAATTCATAAAATGCAGACAATACTATATGATATATCCACTGAAAAATACCAAATTACAATAAGTTCCAGCTCTTTTTCTATGGTTTAACCTGCCGATGAAAAATACAAAATTACAATTATGTCAAATAAACATGTGAATCAAATATGTTAGGCATATTATGCTTTTTCAAATTACTATTATGTCAAAAAAACATGTGAATCAAATATGTTACGCATGTTATGCAATTCCAATACAGTTGAGAGAAAGAAACACCCTAGCCTGCCAAGGAAAAGAAATTTAACTAACTTTGATAGTCACAAATTTGAAATCAGCTACAACTACCTTGGCACCCCTATAAATATCGAATATGGTACTGTAACAAATCAGTGGGGAACAGTCTATTCAACTTAATTGGAGTGCCTTATACTTTTTAGTGATATATCATGCTACTACACTATATGACAATATACGGGAAATATTGTTTTTCACCCAAACTAAAAAAATATTGAATAAATGTTACCTCTTTCCCACTAATGTGAAAAAAAAAACATGAGCCTCATGCACATTCCATGAACACTTACTAATTGAAATTCATAACTATTTTTACTCAAAGCACCAACTAATTACAAAAACACAACATCATATTATATCTTTACCTTGCCCATATGTCCCTGACAGATCCTACAATACACCAGATCAATTGGACCTTAGATAATCGAAGTCTTCCCCAGGGACCTCCGCGCAAATGCAGAAAAACAACTAAGCACAATATTTAGCAAATGATCAAAATTTAAATTCTTATGTTTGTATCTCAAAACATAAGGATCATGTACACCAATTTTGCACAGATAGCATCATCCAATAGACCTTAGATAATCGAAGTCTTCCCCAGGGACCTCCGCGCAAATGCAAAAAAACAACTAAGCACAATATTTAGCAAATGATCAAAATTTAAATTCTTATGTTTGTATCTCAAAACATAAGGATCATGTACACCAATTTTGCACAGATAGCATCATCCAATAGATAAAAAAATGAACATTTCTACTTACACAAAAAAAAAAAACAAAAAAACCTTCCGGTATCTTTTCATCGCAAATCAACCATTTGAATTTTTATCATCACAAAATCCACGTCAGAGATTCAATCATTCCCCTAATGAAAAAAGAAAAAAGAAAAAAAAAATTAGAAGACACAAACATTAATTGCCGTATGTAGAGAGATTGATAGGATACAGATGATCTATCATTTGCTCGAAAACCCTAAAATAATGCTTGGCACGGTAAAGTTTAACTATACGATGAGTCTCGTTTGAGATTCAAATGGGTTACACTTGAAGCAGGTTAACTTGAACACTGGCCAAAAAACATTAGTACTTGTGCATTCCATAGCATAGAAAGGAACTTAGTAAGAGGACCAATGTAAGATCACAAAAGCCCGCCAATATAAGATCATAAAAACCCACCTATACAGAAATGAGAAATGTTTGTACCACAACAAAATGTGGACAAAAAGTACCACAACAACCTTTTCTACCATTGATTATTATGGGATTTGAATCAACATGTTTCACATCATAATCAATCATCTAAAAGTGTGTAGTGCACTTTGTTGTGTCCATTTTGATGTGTGGCACTATCACTACTCCACATAAATATATCCATATCATCTTGGCATACCCGAAAGAGCAATTTTCATTACAAAAACCAAAATCCCTGGAAGAATTTGTTGGAGAAAATAGTGGAATTGAATTAAAGGGAATAAAAATGATTTTATAATCATTTTATTCAGACGACTTTGCAAGCTTAATTTGATTATATTCTTGTATAGAATATATACAATGTTTTGATAATTCTGAAAACTACGTAAGTCGTAGATGAATTCAGGATTTAGAATCATTCAATTCGGAGTACGAGTGAATGAGAAATTAACACTTGAAGTCGGGTGTTTGAAAGAACTTTTGTTGGAAGTGGAAGTTGAAGAGTATTCAACTAAACTATGTACCACATTGGAAAAAGAGAGAAATGTTTTCCAGTATATATGTGGGAAGAATGTTATATGTGGTATAAGCTCCTAGAAGAAGGAGAGATAGCGGGTTGGTTTTAGCAGTCAGACGTTCCGCTAAAATGGCCACACGCGCGCGCGCCGCCGCCGCCCGCCCGTGCCCGTGACCGTGCCAACATAGTTCGGTTCAGCAATAATTAATGGTTAATTCATTGCTGTAACTGATGAAACGGCTGTAATTAAGATGAGTTATGGTAATTCATTGCTGTAACTGATGAAACGGCTGTAATTAATTCATTCCAGCCTAGCCCTCTCCTATATATAGCCTCCATATGGATTGAAGTTACACACACACATTCGAAATACAACACCAGAAAGCTTCATACATTCATATAGTTCTGAAGTAGTTGCATACGAGTTTGAAGAAGAGATTCTGAGCACTAGAAGAGTTCGTTGAAGGTTCGTGTAAGAAGTACCTCTATACGAATCAGTAATCCGAGTTATCCTGGGAGACAATTGGTTTTAACCGGGGTACACACCGGACCAAATTTGTCTTAAGGACAGAGTGTCCTACTCGTCTCGGAGTTATTGTATCCACCTTTATTTTAGTATATTTTATTTTTCATTTGTAATTCGTTTTATTTTCAATAAAATTGTTGTTTAATTCGTGTTAATTATTTTAATTGCGTTCGGGCTCCTACAGAATTTGATAACCGATGGCAAAAGCACAAAACCGTCCACTGTCCACCAACTATCACTTATGGGCGTCAGAGGCAGACCCTATATTTCAAAAGTTTCATGAAAAAATTGAAATGCATATATGAAACTGCAAATAAAAAAAGTCATGCATACGAAAAGGATGAGTTGATTCCTGAATGAAAACTAATGGGAGTCCCTTGAAAAAAATGAAGATCATGAATATATTTATTGCATGAATCACGGAAAGGAACATATCTTTCATGTTGTTTGCCGGTTCTTCTCTGCAATTCAGATCAACACGGAAAGAGAAAAAATCATCACCAGTCTGGGAAGCATCCCCAAATATGCAAAATATGAAAAAGCAAATCAACCACCTGTTTGTCGTTGATTACATGAACCTCGGCAATCATTGTATCCACAACAGAGGGATCCACATAAGTAATAAAACCAAAGCCCCTTAGATGACCAGTCCCCCTATCTTTCATAATCACCGAGTCCGTTATCTCCCCATACTTCCCAAAAAACTTCAAAATTTTCTCTTTAAGAGCAAAACAAAAGGTCAAGAAAAGACCAAATCTTTACCGTTTTGAGCAAATGAATGAAAAACAAAAATCAAATCAAAGATACAAACAAAAAATAAATAAAAAATACACGAAATAATGAAAGCTAACCCCAAGTAGTATCCTTTGCTGATGAAAATTTTCCTGCATCATAAGTTTGAAATAATCTTTTTTTCCTGCTCCAGAACACGTACTATTATTCAAATAAACAATACATAGAGAGGATATAGGATAACCCAGGGCTAGCACCGTCACTGCAGTCAGCTCTACCCATCTGGTGCGACGGAGAGATTACTCTGAAAATTGTGAAGTATTACTCTGAAATATTATAGCATAAATCATGGAAACAACACTTTCCTTTCATTCTCCACAATTGCTTGAAGCACTTGAATGGAAATCGTCGACCTTACAATAACTTGAAAAGGAACTCCCAAAAAGAAATTGCTAAAATTACAGACGATACACGGATTATTAATTTTAATACTCATAAGTCATAAAAACACATAACTTTACCAATTGAAAAGCAATTGAAGCACATACAAAATTTTCGGGTGTGTTTAGAAACCAACCTCCCGAAATTGTAGGCTAGGGAGGAAGTATGATGAGATAAAGGAGATAGAGATTTATAGCTCGAGCATTTTGTGGGAAGTTGAGCAATTTGCGGGGAGTGGATTGTGCGGCAGAACGCGTTTTTTCTTAGGGATTTGGATCGGGTCTAAAGCGGGTTTTAAGTGTAATTTCCGGGTAATTGGGTTAAATTACCCTTTTAAATATATATAGACTAGTAGGAAACCCGTGCGACGCACGGAATTGTGTAAATTTTAGACATGTTATTAAAGTTTTATCGGTAGGAACAGGGTCGGATTTAAGGAGGAGGGAGGGGGGTCAAGCGCCCCCCCTTAGATCCGGAAAACACACTATTATGTATGTTGTGTATTTTTTTTGCCCCCCCTAAAAATTTACACTCGCCCATAGTATCACCTCCCCCTCCCCCTTATCCGGGATCCTGCGTCCGCCCCTGGATAGGAAGATAATGATTCTTAATAAACAATGCATGTGTAGAACATAAACCAAACAATCAGGCTGTAAACAATGATGAGATGAGTTTTATGCATGTCTTCAACAAATGTCTATCAAAGGTTCCATGCACACACAACAATAAAAAATTTAAAAATATCCAGTTATGCATCACATTCCTCTTCAACGTACACCTCGGCTTCATCTATCTTACCAGCTTCACCGAGAGATTTCACTCCTTTCAACAAACTCATTATTCTTTCCTCACAAACTGCTACCTACTATTGTTGATATTGGAGGAGGAGGAGAGGAGGATCATCGATCAACATCCTCAGCATGACGCTACTGACCGCATCTTACTCTTCTACCCAACTCCGAGTGCAATCACCTACAACAACTGCAAAATATAAATTGTTATATTAAAGTAGAGTAAACTGCAAAATATAAATTCTTTACACATACTGTATGGTACAGTCTTGAGGGGATCAATGCTCGTTTAGAAGGAGATATGCTTGACAATAAAAAAAACTCCCCAAAGGTAGAAATCCACCCACCAATCAGGCAATAATATAAGTACCCATGATAAATAAAGTTAAAGAACCAAAATTATATATGTTTCCCATTTCAAGTACTTGCCTTCATTTTCGCAGAGCAATGAACAATAAACCTATAAACCTGGTTACTGCATCCAATGTCGCAGAACAACATGGTTTACGTACTTTTGCCACCAACTCTAGTACGTCAAAAAAAAATTGTAGGCTAGGGAGGAAGTTTGATGAGATAAAGGAGATAGAGATTTATAGCTCGAGCATTTTGTGGGAAGTCGAGCAATTTGCGGGGAGTGGATTGTGCGGCAGAACGCGTTTTTTCTTAGGGATTTGGATCGGGTCTAAAGCGGGTTTTAAGTGTAATTTCCGGGTAATTGGGTTAAATTACCCTTTTAAATATATATATACTAGTAGGAAACCCGTGCATTGCACGGAAAGGTGTAAAATGGAAATGAAAATGAGTATTAAAATTTCATGAATGTATATGTTTAATCGAAATGTTGTTTCATCATGATTTTTGTTGAGAAATTATAGATATGCTCATGTAAAAACACGTTTCTATCTAACATTGAAGCCTCATTTAATCAGCTCCACAGGAGGCATAAATCACATGTATCAACACTATAAAAGAGACAAACATATTGTCACTTTCCTTCCGGCCTTTACAAAGAAAGACAAACCTCTTCAGATGCTTCTTACATCATGTGCATGGTGGTAATAAAATCATACACAATTGCATGGGGATAATATACATGAATCTTTTTGTTATTAGAAGGAAAAAATTACACACATGAAACACAGTAATAACTGCCAAAATCATCAACAAAAATATTGAGCCATCATGTGTGGCAAAAATATCCCTATATGTGTAGCATTGAAGTTGTATTAATCAACCCACTATTTGTATTTGAAAATGAAATTTGCACTACACAGTTATGCACAACATATACCACTAATTGTGATCTCACCATTAATAAAGTGTCGGCCACATGAATTGATTTAGATTCCACCATAATCAATGGTGGGATCATGGTAGTGACACATGTAATATATACACAATGTGTTGTTGTGTATACACTACAAATTTGTATTTCGACATCACATGCCTCAATGTTGCTGCATCGCTAGCTACTTTTTCAATCAACAGTCGCCCTCTCTTTCCAAATTTGGATCATATATATGATAGGAAACAAAATGATTTGTTCATAACGTCAAGGTAATTAATATGCAAGTGTAACAACCATTTTTTCTTTACAGCAATAAAATAGTTGTGATCGACTGAGAATGGATGATGACAATGAGTGATGACATACCGACATGAAACCAATCGAATATAAACAACTACCTTAAAAGACTGCAAAAGCAGATCACATAATTAACATCAGCATTAGCCATGCCACCGAGAGCCATCTACCACAATAAAGACAAACGCAAAGGCAGAAAAAGTCATGTCCAAAAATGAAGAAAAGACTGATGGAGGCATGAAGAATTTATCCTCGGAAAAGCTACCACCTCTCAAAAAAGAAATAAAAACACAACTCATGAGTCGAACTCAACCAACAACATTAGATTTCATAATTTTTTCATTAGACATAGGATATTTCATAGGCTTTTATAGGATTTGACTTCCAACAAAGCTAATTCTTTGAAGTCCAATAAGGTTGTAATTATTAGACTTCCTAGAAGTGAACTGCAGGGCTAACTTAATATAAAACTTCATAGCTCAAACTACAAATAAGATTCAATTAAACAATACATTAAAAATATATTTTCCATTTCAAATGTGAAGGCTTTTTTTTTCATTTCTGTTTATTTTTCCACAGTAAACCTTTCCTTTTGCTCAAAATATATAACATTGTCTGCCAAAAACTAATAAAATTATATATTGCTAATAGCTTGTGTATATTAGCAATATTCAAATACCCAGTTTTCATTTGTAACATCGTCATGATTCATTGAAAGAGAAATTGGCAAAATAAATTAGGATATTTTCAATGGAAATGTTGAGCATAAGAATTACAATGAGAAATAAGGTTGTAAAGGGGTGAGAAAATACATTGAAACATTAACAGTATAACAAATCAGTACTAAAGAATTGAACAATAGTTTCCTGATATTATGCACCATCAAAGGATTCGGTGAAACAATTTGACCACAACAGCAGCCTCAAACCCACCATTAGATTGAGCACGGCTAAAAAAAGTTGTCGGAAGTTGAAAAAATCATAACGGTATATGACATAAGGTTTTAGATTCGCCGGAAATGTGAAAACACAGGCAAACTCACTCAGCATGGGACCATACATGATCATTACAATACCCGCAAATCTAAGCTACAAAAGGTAAAGAACAAAGCAACGCAAAAATGAGAGAAAAATGGTACCTCATTACCGATAATTAAAAAAACAGAGCTTCTCTTCAGACAGGTGATGCTGGTCGAAGTGATCTAGTTTAGGGGCTAGTCCAATCCACAATGAGGATCGAAGCGACCGGTGCATTCGACCAGGAGGGATCCTTTGTCTAAGCGACCGGTGCATTCGGCCATGAGGGATCCTTTGTCTAGCCGCAGCGTTGTGCGGTCGTCAATTTTCTTATGCAAAGGATTTGATAAAACAGGGGTGAATACAAATTGAGAACAAAGTAATGAAAAAGTATAATGAATATTTATGAAAGTGGCATGGAAGTTAGCATGTTACGATG
The DNA here is from genome assembly GCA_024500145.1 of Gentiana dahurica var. dahurica. Classification (NCBI taxonomy): domain Eukaryota; kingdom Viridiplantae; phylum Streptophyta; class Magnoliopsida; order Gentianales; family Gentianaceae; genus Gentiana; species Gentiana dahurica. The sequence goes on from CM044901.1 coordinate 113,134,274, forward strand.
GCATTGTAAAGTTAGACAAAATTAGATTAAAACCAACCGGAGCAAATGACATCGCATGAGGTAGTGTTACTATTATTTTAGCACCAGAAATCGCTCCATCGGCGGCGTAAAACAGTGTCTTATTCAGTTGTGAAACTTTTCCATTGCCTGCCAAAAGCTAGACCCATCATCACTCAACATTGATGACAAACAAAGGCCCAAACTGAAATAAGAGAACCATGTTTGTCTTTCCAAAACAACAACAAAAACACTAATTTTGACACGTATAAGAGAAACCAACCAGCAATAAGAGAAAATCTTTATATATTTGAAATCCAAACTTAAAGATTGTGTTCTTCCATCTCCCACGTTCTTCATCAGCACAAAATGCTTCATTATTCACAGCTTGAAATTTTGTTTTGAATTGCCTATACCTCAAGTCCTCAACCCTAATATCTTCAAACCACACGTCCATTTACCTAGGAAATCTCTTAGTCAGGGCAAGGTATGACGTCGGCATAACGTATACCAACAACAATTAACTCTATCTTTTATACAGAAAGCCATCATAGACAATCAGAGCACTTCATTGAAAAGGTGTATTTCAATATTCTTTTTTCTTGCACCGTTAAACATAGGATACATTTGAAAACCGTACTTTTTGCTAATCATACATCATAACACCAACACATTAGGAAATCGGCGTATAAGCTTTTACCTTTTACCTCAAGAGGGCTGCCATGCCTTTGACTATGTCCAATTGAGCAATGCTATTATTTTAGTTATCGTCAAATTTTAGCCCAAATTCAGAACGTTTCTGCCAAAGTTAAAAGCAACCAGTAAATAACAGGAACTCACTTACAACGGTATTGAAAGAAATATGAAGTTTCTTCTGATCCTCATCCAATTCTGGGCACGCTTTATCTCCCTTGTGAGAACAGCGGTCCCCTCATTTGAAATGTATTCAAGTCGCTTCTCATACTCGTCTTTACTGGATCTGAATAATGCGTTAATAGTCCTTGAAAACAACCCCGGTTTCTTCTTCTTTTTGTACTCTTCATCTCAGTTTCCTCTAGAAACATCCTCACCATCATGTTTAGAATCCTCAACTATTTCGTAAAAGCACATTCCATTAATACAATAACTCATACCACATACATACGGAACAAAATAGCTAGACTTTTCCTTTTTATACCCTTCAAAACCAAAATAAATAAATAAATAAATAGCATGCTGAGGTAACTGTCTGTGTTACCGTAAAGTGAGTTGATAGTTATGTTCATTAGCCGAGATACCTCAGCCTGGAACTCAAACTTCTCTGCATTAGCATGGAAATTTTGCTTGGACACGAACTCTGTTCTCTGAAATACGAAATTCAAAAATCTTACGCAGTTGTTTAAAATACCAAATACTGACATGAAGCCAGCAGAAAATGAACACTTTTGAGCAAAATAAATCAGAGAAACAAACCTCTTCGGTCGATCTTTTCTCTACCGGCTTCATATCTCTGGTGGTTTAATCTCTCTTGATGTCATTTTGATTGGCTTCGGTAGCATTATAAATCCTTTGAAAAGAAAAGAAAAAAACTGTAAAAACCGAATGGATGCGTAGAGATCAAACAAAACAAATGTAGATAATCAAGAATGATGAAATACTACTGCACTACAAAAACCTACCCATAATGACACCAAAAATCAGAAAGCCATGACAATGCTTCCATCAACGGGGACGCTGATGCTCTTTCCGATTTCGCAACCCTTAACGCCGATGCCGCTGCAAAACACAAAAAAAAAAAAAAATCAAATGGAAAATATGATTTTAGACCCCTGAATGGATGCGTAGAGATTTTATTGAAGGGAATAGAATATGGGTAAACTGTTAGTTCATGGCTAAACTCCATAGTCTCGTGATGTGGGGGTTGCAAAAGGGAAAATTTTATCAGAGGTGGGAGTGGAGACTGGAGACTGGAGACTGGAGACGTGGGAGAGGGGAAGTTCCCGTAGGAGAGAACTGAGTGGGGGTGGGGTGCGGTTGTAGAGAGTAAATGTTTTTTTAATATTTTTTTGTTTTCTTACCGGGTATGACCGGGTATGGGTCGGGTCAATTGGCCTATTGTGGGTCAATTGACGGTTATTCCCTTGAAAATATATAATAAGATATATATATATATATATATATATATATATATAGTATAGATATATTATTTTTTTTGAAAAAAGGTGTTATGAAATATTAAATCAAATATTTCCAACACTAGATATCATGAAATATTGAAAAATGTAACCAACATAGTTACTTCATTTATTTTTCGTATCACGTTTTTTTTTTTTAATCTTATAAAATATTTCAAACTTTTTATTTTAATTATTTAGATGTTATGAAATGTTTTTTATACTACAAATATGATAATCTAAACACATAAAACTTTGACAAATAATATGTGAAAAATATTTTTTTTCTCTATCTTACCATGTGTTTTGAATAAAAAAATGGTAGGACGAATTGTATGTTTTAATATACCAATAAGTAATGTTCTCAAACACCCTAATCAGGTTCAGTATTTAAATAATTCAGTTACTTAACATATTCAGACTTCAGACTTATTTCAGATTTAACAAATGGCGCCTTAGATTTTGGCGTCAAAACTTAAACAAACTTCCCGCCGCACACGGCGGGGACCGTCGGTGATGTAGCATCCGAATCTCGATAGAATCAAACTCTCTCCTTTACGTGTATGCTACCTACGACGAAAGCGAAGGCTTTACCTATTACTCCATTCATTGCGCGAAGACAGATCTCATTCTCCGTAATTGTCGGCCAATCATTTTTGCTCAGAATCTCAATTCTCTATATCATCTAAGGTAGCATCAGCCACGTTTCTCTTGCATTATTTGTCCTGCTTTGTAATTAGTTTGATTTGATTTTTCGATGAAATTGAAGCAATGTGTGTGTGTGAATTATACTTTCAAAAGATGTTTGCTGCTAAATAAGCTATTCTGATTTCATCTGTGAATTTTTGCGTATTGTTTTTGAGATCGTTTATTGTTGTTATTTTTGTGGGAGCTTAATTCTTGCTTGTTTATTTTGCTTATGATAAATTATTGGGCCAATCCTTTTTGCTCAGAAAATCAATTTTCCTTATCATCTTAAGGTAGCATCAGACACATTTCTCCAGCATTTTAATTAAATTACTCTACTTTTTGTTGTTAATGTGTTTGATTTTGCAATGAAACCGAAGCAATGTGTTTGTGATTTTCAGCTTCAAAAGAGGTTTGCTGCTAAACATGGAACTCTCATTTCATTTGTCAATTTGTTTATTGTTCTTTAGATCTTTTAATGTTGTTATCAACTTTCATTTTAATTCTCTATGCTTTCTCCACATTTTTGTTGTTAATTCGTTTGTTTTTGTGATGAAATCGAAGCAATGTGTTTGTGAATGTTTAATCCAATCAAGGTTTGCTGCTAAACATGGAATTCTGATTTTTTTCCTGTTTATGCAAATTATGCAGATTGAAGAAGGAAAGGTTTTTGGAGAATTATAATGTAAAATGGCATCTGAAAGAGAAATCTTCGAAGTTTCAGGACCACTGCATCTAACTTCCATTGACTGGTATATTTTATGAGCTTTTTCTTATCATTGTTTTAGTTAGTTAGCTGAAATTTGTAGAGAATTTTCGTTAGACGAGTGACATGTATGTAAAAAGTCGCAAGATGCTTCATCTTGTTGCACACGTGTCATCAATGTTTCGTGTTGTTGCACACGTGGCGCCATGGTTTGTCTTGTTGCACATGTGATGTCAATTTTTCGTCTTTTGCACAGATGGTGTCAATGTTTAATCCTTTCACTCATGTGGCGCCGATGTTTAGTCTCTTGCACACGTGTTGCCAATGTTTCGTCTTGTTGCATACATGGCGCCAATGGTTTGTCTTTTTACAAACGTGGCGCTGATGTTTAGTCTTTTGCACACGAGGCAGCAATGTTTCTTCTTTTTGCACACATGGCGCTGATCAGACGATGCGAAGAAAAAAATCACACTGGTGCCACTAAAGGCGCCCTAATTTTTCATGGGGAAATCTAGTTGATATAATTGCTACGGTCAAGGTGTCCACAGTATGGAACTTGACTTGTTAGACTCGATAAGCTCGATGTATAACTCGAGCTCAACTCGAGTTCATAAAACTGTCTTAAATCTCAATTTGAGCTTCAGCTAAAAAATCTCTTGCTCAAATTCCATTTTTTTTTCCAATTGTTTCTCATTTAAAGCCACTACTTCATTTGTTTCGACTCATTTAACCCTTAGTTATCTGAGCAGGAAAAATGCAGATCACAGGAGGTCAGTGGCTGCATGTTTAGTTCAAGGTGTCTACATTATGGAACTTGACCGCAATCATAAGCGTCTAGAAAACGAAGCACTTGCACCTCCATGGTGGAAATCTTTCCATTTCGAGTTATGTACCGAGCTTATCGACGACGCCGATTCATCCATCTTTGGTGCTATTTACGAGTTAAAATCCTCATCCCCATCCCCATCCCCATCCGATTTGACCATCAATGAAAAAACCCCTCCGCGGTATGTCATTGCGTTTAGAGGTACGTTAGTAAAAGGCGATGCTTTTTCAAGAGATTTCCAATTAGATGTCCACTTCATTCGAAACAAACTCCATAGCACAACCCGGTTTGAGATAGCCGAGCAAGCCGTTCGTAGTATGGTTGCAACGTACGGAAGCTCAAACATTTGGCTAACAGGACACTCTTTAGGTTCTGGATTAGCAATGCTTGTCGGGAAAAAATTAGCGAAAAACAACGTCCTCATAGAATCATTCCTTTTTAATCCACCTTACTTTGCAGCACCGATAGAACGAATCAAAGACCGAAAAGTTAAACACGGGATTCGATTCGCGTCTAGCGTCATTACTGCTGGACTCGCTTTTGCCACAAAAAAAAACAAGAGCGAGTCGGATGACACGTTCGCGACGTTGTCTGAATGGATTCCGTCGTTACACGTGAACCCGAGTGATCATATATGCTGCGAGTATATCGGGTATTTCGAACATAGGAAGAAAATGGAGGATATGGGGGTTGGAATGATTGAGAAATTGGCTACAAAACATTCACTTGGGAATCTAGTTATGAATGCAATGAGTAAAGATTCATTAATTGAAGATCCATTGCATTTGATTCCATCTGCAAATTTGGTAGTTAATTTATCACCTGCTAAGAACTTTAAAGCTGCTCATGGGATACATCAATGGTGGAGATCTGATATTGCGATAGATTTTAAAAGTTATAAGTATTGATCAATGGTGTTGATATTGGCACCACTAAGTGAATCTACCGTGACACCACAGTTTGGTTAGGTTCGACTTTACAAAAATTGAAAATGGACTTTCGATCTTTGCAAAATCGAATGTTAAGCTTACATTTCGACTTTTTAAAGGTCGAATGTTGGTATGATGTCTTAAAAATAGATTCGTTGCAAGGTCAATGACAAATGCCATTAATTAAGGGCGTTGTTAGTGGGCATCAGATTGTATTTAGGGTGGCATCACATTGGCGGAAAGTGAATTATAGAGTTGAGAATTGGTTTCACATGGATGATTGTGATAATTGATCATGTGGAAGTCGATTCTCAGCACTAGGATCGACTCTAAGATCTGTGTAAAAGTCGATTGTTCTGTGGTGTCGAAGTAGATTTAGTTGCATTCTTTTTGTTTGTTTATACATCAAATTTGTTTCATTCAGCATATTGATGTATCATGTAATTCTCTTAAGGGATATAGACAATTTATTTTTTACCCTTTTTGTTTAATGATTTTTGCGTATCTATCTTCAATTGTCCATTTTTATTTGGGGGAATGAGAGAGAATGATATAAATATTTCATCAATTGAGTAGAAGGACAGTCTTTTGAACTTTTGCATAAATGACAAAACTATTTATTCACTGTCGAAATTCAGTTGTGTTCGAAATTCACTGTTTAAATTCACTGCCGAAATTCTCACAAATTTTCAAAATTCGTTGTCGAAATTCACTGATTTTCGGGATTCACTTTCGAAATTTACTGATTTCGGGATTCACTAAGGAGATTCATTGATTTTCGGGATTCACTGTTTGTCCTTCTCGCTATACAAATTATGCAGTTGTCCTTCTCTCTATAAAAAATATGTAGCTATCCTGTTCTTAAAAATATTCCATATTGTGTCATTATCCCTAATTTCCCATTTTTATTTTTCTTAGTCTATTTTATTAACAAAGTAAGTTACCATAAATAATTGATCTCATATATATATATATATATATATATATATATATATATATATATATATATATATATATATATAATCAAACTAAAATAAAAGAAAAAAAAAACTATTGTGATTAGAATTAGGGAAATTCTAAAACCAAACCTATTGCGATCAGAATTAGGAGAATTAGTTACTAAGGTGATTATATAAGTCCATTACTGTAAAATCCCTCACCTCTTTGTAAGGGTACTTTAGTATTTTTGAAATTTATTTATTTTCTTTTATTTTTAGGTTTTCTTTTCCCTCAAGGTTTTGAAAACCGACTCATGGTGATAAAAGGCTATAAATAGGACCCTAGGTAGCCATAGACATCATAAAATCGCTTTTTTTGAGGTTCTGTGATCAGTCGGCACGCTGAACCGAGAACACTCCTCGGTAAAGCGACCCAGTGGTGCCCAGGACGTGTCCAGGACAGCCCAGGACGTGTCCCAGACACCCCAGACGTGTCCCAGAGCGTGTCCAGGATCAAGCAGGACGCTGAACCGAGCACTCTCCTCGGTTAAGCGACCCAGTTTTGGACTTCAGACTCAGTTTTGATCGTTCTAGTACGTGTTTGCAGATCAGAGTGCTAGTTTTGAAGAGATTTCAAGTCCAGGAGCAGTTTCGAATATTGTTTCTTCTCAAGAAGGTATTAATCATGAAACCTTAGTTTTATTCGTAGTTTTACTCTTGGATTTGTTAGAATTCGTAGTTTTAATGGTAGGGTTTATTTGTGTTTCGTAGATTCGCAAGGGTTTGAAGTTTGACCATAGTTTGATCGTTGTTTGGCTTGTTTTCATTACGTTTATGAGGTAAGGAGTTTTATGTAGGACCTTTTGAGATTGTGGAAAGAGTTGGTCCTTTAGCTTATCGGCTACAGATGCCTCCGTCATTGGCTAGAGTGCATGACGTGTTCCATGTGCAGTGTTCTAAAAATAGCAAAACGCGGTCGCCTAGGCTTTAATAAACTGCCTTTAATCATCTCTTCTAAACTTGAAGCCGAGCAAGAAGCACTACTGAGAAAAGTGCTTGTGAAAAACATCCTTGCGTTCGGATGGCAAGTAGGTGATATCCGAGGTATCAGCCCCAACATTTGCATGCATAAAATCCGAACGGAGGAGGGGGCGAAAAAGGTTAGACAACCTCAGCGAAGGCTAAATCTACACATGCAGGAGGTTGTCAAGAAGGAGATAATCAAGTGGCTCGATATGGGTATTATCTACGCCATCGCCGATAGTGAGTGGGTCAGCCCTACTCAAGTTGTGCCAAAGAAAGGAGGCATTACTGTGGAAATGAACGAAAAGGGGGAGGAAGTTGCCTTACGCCTTGTGACTGGCTGTAGAGTTTGCATTGATTATCGCAGGTTAAATGAAGTCACCGCTAAGGATCATTTCCCCCTGCCCTTCATTGACCAACTTCTAGAAAGACTGAGCGGTCATAGGTTTTATTGTTTCCTCGACGGATATTCTGGTTATTTCCAGATAGCCATCGACCCTAATGACCAAGAGAAGACAACTTTTACCTGTCCATCAGGCACTTTTGCGTTCCGCAGAATGCCTTTCGGTTTGTGTAATGTACCAGCTACATTTCAACGATGTATGCTGGCTATTTTTGATGGACTAGTAGAGAAGTGTATAGAAGTCTTCATGGATGATTTCTCAGTCTATGGCGACAGTTTTGAAGAGATTTTGGAAAACCTAGATATGGTACTTCAACGATGCGTTGAGAAGAACCTAGTTCTAAATTGGGAAAAGTGCCATTTTCTAGTTGATGAGGGAATTGTCCTTGGACACAAGGTGTCCAGCAATGGAATTCAGGTAGATAAGGCTAAAGTAGAAGCCATTGAAAAGATGTCGTACCCTAAGACTGTGAAGGAGGTACGAGGTTTTCTCGGCCATGTTGGTTTCTACAGGCGATTCATTCAAGACTTTTCTAAAATCGCCAAACCTTTATCTAACCTTCTTAAGGACGATGTGGACTTCTCGCTTGATGAGAAGTGTATTGAAGCGTTTAATTGCCTGAAGGGTAAGCTCATTAACGCCCCGATCCTAATCGCACCTGACTGGACTAAGCCCTTTGAGTTGATGTGCGATGCTTCCAACTACGCAGTGGGAGCAGTTTTAGGACAGAGGATCGATAAGAAGTTCAGACCCATTTACTATGCTAGCCGCACTTTGAACCCAGCTCAATGCAATTACGCCACCACCGAGAAGGAATTCTTGGCAGTCGTTTTTGCTATTGACAAATTCAGAAGTTATCTTTTAGGGTCCAAAGTGGTGGTGTGGACTGACCATGCAGCCTTACGTTATCTTATGGATAAGACAGATGTGAAACCGAGATTACTCAGGTGGATTCTTATTTTACAAGAATACGACCTGGAGATAAAAGATAAAAAAGGTAGCGATAACGTTGTGGCTGATCATTTATCTCGTCTAGTAAATGAGGAAAGCGAAAGTCCGAAGGAAATAGGGATCAATTTTCCTACAGAACAGTTGCTGAAGGTGGAAGCTGTTAGGCCTTGGTATGCTGATTACGTCAACTATCTAGCCGGTGGTCACTTAGAAGAAATGACGTATCAGGAGAAAAAGAAATTCTTTACGGACCTGAAATATCTCGTTTGGGAGGATCCCTATCTGTTCAAAGTCTGTAAAGATGGGTTGCTGAGACGGTGTGTTCCGGAGCACGAACAACGGAGTATTTTGGAAGAATGCCACAGTGGTCCCACTGGTGGTCACTATGGAGCGCCTAAAACCGTTGCAAAAATCCTCCTAGCCGGTTTCTACTGGTCCACGCTCTGTAAGGATGCCGAAGCCTTTTGCAAAGGTTGCGACAGATGCCAGCGGATTGGGAGGCAGAGTAACAGAATGGACATGCCACTTAAGCCCATTCTGGAGTGCGAAGTCTTTGATGTATAGGGCATCGACTTTATGGGACCATTTCCATCGTCATGCTCTAATAAATACATTCTTGTTTGTGTAGACTACGTATCCAAATGGGTGGAGGCAATTGCCACTCAGACCAACAATCATAAAGTCGTGAAGAAATTCTTGCAAAAGAATATCTTCACCAGGTTTGGCTATCCCCGAGCACTTATCAGCGATGAAGGCACTCACTTTTGCAACGCACCACTTGATAAGATTCTTGACAAATATGGTGTCAAACATAAAATCGGTACACCATACCATCCCCAAACAAGTGGTCAAGTCGAAGTCAGCAACCGGAGTATTAAAAGAATCTTGGAAAAAACAGTGAACGCGAATAGAACTAATTGGAGTCTAAAGTTGGATGACGCACTATGGGCTTACCGCACTGCTTATAAGACTCCCATGGGTACGTCTCCCTTTCAAATGGTATATGGAAAAGCTTGCCACTTACCAGTCGAGCTTGAACACAGAGCTTACTGGGCTATTAAATTTGAATTTCGATAGCCAACTCTGTGGGGAAAAGAGGCTTTTGCAATTGAACGAGCTCGACGAATTTAGACTCCAAGCTTACGAGAATTCCAGGATAAGCAAGGAAAGAACCAAAGCGCTTCACGATGCTAAAATACAAAATCGGGAATTCAAAGTAGGTGATATGGCTCTGCTGTATAATACCAAGTTACATTTCTTTCCTGGTAAGCTTAAATCCAGATGGTCTGGACCCTTTGAAATCCTCGATGTCAATCCGAGTGGCGCAATTGAGTTGAAAGGGTATGGCGGTCAAACGTTCAAGGTGAATGGTCAAAGGCTGAAAAAGTATTTTGGGCAACCAAAAGAAAAGCCTGAGGTCATGTACTTTCAAAAGGGGATTGAAACGGCTGAGATGCTGACGCGTGATGAGATTCCATCCAGCTTCTTTGGTTCGGATGATGACATTTTTACCTCTACCTGTGAAGACCCTTCTGACAGTACTCCTAAAACTGTCGGTATACCTAGGCCAAATCTGAGAAGAGGCAAGAAGAGGAAGAAAGTCAATGTTGTCTGGAAGGCTAAGTTCCATAACTTAGTCGCGCATTTGACTTGTTGTTGTGGCCACACCGCTATTCATCATGCAGATTCTGATGACGAAGTGGCAGGAAGTAAGCCAAAGTGGCCCGACCCGGGTTGAATTTGAGGATCATGTCAAGCTAGAGACATAAAACAAGCACTACTAGGAGGCAACCTAGCCTTTTTAGGTAGTTTTTTTTTAGCCGTTTTGATGCATTGTAGTTTTTCGGAATAATACCTTGGTTACTTTTGTGGTGGCTATCCTTGGACTATTTGTTGAATTAGTTCCATACTAGTCAAGATGATGTAGTTGTGATAACTTAATCTCTTATGGTTGATTGGGAATGATTGTTCATGTTTTTAGCTTCATTTGTGTTGAATCATTTCCTACTTGCAATGTATGGTTTGTTTATGTTGGAGTAATTAACCAATTCTTGCACTGACGTGGCCTTTTCTAGTGCTAATACCAGTCCTTAACCGACAGTGTATCGGGTCAAACTGTAGTGCTAGTATGGTGAGTCAGAGTATCGTATCCTCAGGGAACTTAGTAATTCTTCTAAGTGTGGTTAAACACCAAAGAGCTGTTATTAACTCGATCTAAATCTCAGTTTTATAACACAGATCACTACTATTTTACTTAACATAAAATAAATGCATAATTTAAAATTTATTCTAATATAATAGATATAGATATATAAATATATATAGATATGCATAAGTTGCAAAATATATATATAGATATAAATATACAGATGCCAAATATATTATTAGAGAACTAGCCAAAGTTTATATAATTGATTTATACGATCTTTTCAGTGAATGGAATGTGCTCGATCTTTCCTTTTATATTAGGTTCAATTGAGTAAATGAAACGGTGCACTCCTGAGGTTAACAATTCCTCCTCACATAAGCGTACGAAATTGTCATATGTCCATTGTCATCAGTCCAAGATCCACAACTGTTACGGTTTTTCCGAGCAGGTCCCGAGTACGATTCTACCTTTGAATAAAAAGGAGTCATTCCGTTCGTCAAACGGTCAATTTTATTTAAAGGCTCCGGTTGTCAAGGCCGGACGATTCAACTTTCCGGTTTAAGTTTCAATTAAACCGATGATTTAACATTATTACGATCTCGAGTACAAATTTCAATAAGATTCATCTTTTTAGGACAAATCGCCCCCGGGTAGGAAACTGGGTTCCGTTGTCACGTTATTCACTCGGCCAATTTTACCCTCCGGTTTTTCTATTAACGAGTTCATAACCTAACTACTGAGCGTCAATTCATAATTAGATTATGAATTCTTTCGAATCAAACTTTATCAATAGAAAAAGATTCAATTAACTCAATTTTAGTCAATTTTACTTAGACAACATTCCTTTACCGAAAAGATCGAAATAAAACGATTACATAACTTTGGCTAGTTATTAGATTTAGCCTACTAACATTATACGAAAATAAAAACAAACATAACAAACATAAATACTTTAGAAATTTTACCCGATTACAACAATTGAATCGAAGTTGTATTCTTCCGGATGCTACAACGACTTCAACAACATTGATCTTCTGATAATTTCTCGAGCATTATACGATACTACTTTATTTATGGCATAAGGCCTATATACATACCTACTACTAATAAAAAGAGGTAAAGAAAATATATTTTGTTCTCCCCTTATGTGCCTGCAATGCTGCTCTATTTATAGGCAGATTTTTCCAAGCCGGATCGATCCGATCGATCCGGGAATAAAAAATCTTATCCCCTGGATTTTTCTCTGCAGGGCCACATGCTGGGTAATCATCATGTCTCTTCGGATCGATCCGAGGTAATTCCGGATCGATCCGGATAGATTTTTTCCAAACTTGATCTGAAACTTGATAAAATCATAACTTGAGCTATGGATCTCCAAATGACATAATTCAAGATGCGTTGGAAAGCTCTTGAGAAGATCTACAACTTCCCTGAAGGACTTTTCTTCAGAAAATGCCTTTTTGATGGGCCATTTGTTCGTCGAAAATATAACTTGATACGGTGTCACGAACCATTGATCCACTTGAACTTTAAAACTCGTGGCACTTCCTTAATTCTTTCAAAAGATATGATTTTACTCCAAAAAGTGTCGTCACTCGGGGTCTTGGTTTACCTAAGATCTGTAAATAAAATACCAAAAATACCCACGTGAATCTGACACGACACTCCGGTTATTAACCCGGTACAAAATTTATAACTTTTTATCATTTTTACTTGATTTTTATAGTATTTAGATTTATTCATAACTATTAATATTTTATAAGATTATCGTTATAATTACTTATATTTTATATAAAAAGAGTCGATAATGTATATAAAACATCGTAATTTTTATCATATAAATGTTATACATCAACTACTCCCCACTTAGCTCTTTGATCGTCCTCGAGCAAAATAAGCGGTAATATATATAAAAATGACGATAAAAATAATATACGTGGTAGATTATATTTCAAATTAGTAAAATATCATTTCAATATTATAACCATATTAATTATATCTTTCTTAGAAATTAACAAGATAAAAAGTGTAGATAACTTTGATAAATTATTTATCAACTATTATTCAAATGAAATTTCACAAAATCTACTCAATAAATATAATTAAAATTCTAGAATTATTTTCCTATCTCAACTTGTATGAAATATTACTAAGTCAAGTAATTGACAAAATGGCTTATACTTTTTAGGATGGGACATTGGTTAATCGAAAAGATAAAAAAGGAAATCAAAAAGAGAAAGAGGCAAGTCGTACGTACTTTACACCTTCACGTTTGATCAAAAACAATCACGATTAATAATATCCTCTTATTCCAACTATTTTTCAGATTTTCTCTCTTCTTTTTCAATATTAAGAACTAAAAGCGTGAATGTGTGTAGAAAAATCAAATTTACAAGCATTGCTTCATCAAGATTGATCGGAGTAATAATCTTTCGATCTAAAATTACGAGTCCGGTTTCCTTAAACTCGTAATCATTCTTGAGATCTTATGATTTGAATTTTTAACGGGAGCTTTATACCTCATAGTGATATAGGACGTTTCTAGATAACACCCTACTGCACTCAAATCATTGGAAGCTGCTACCGATTTTTGTATTTGTCGATCAAAGATAAGGAAGATACCTGGTATTCGATTAATTCTGTGTAAATATGGTGCTTCGTTCTTATATATATCTCTCTTTTTTTTTCTTTTTTTTCTTTTTTTTTTTTCACCTCAGCATACACCATTCTTAGCTTCTGTTCCATCATCTCCTTTCATAAGTACGTACAAACTCGTGGGATTTTTAGGAAATGTAAACCAAAATAAACCAAGGGTCGGTTATAATCAAAAATGGCTATTTCGAGTGAGGTCTTAATCACTCTAATCAAGGCTGAGGTAATTTTTGTGGTGTCAAAAATCTCATCATTCCTAATCCGATTCCATATTCATATTTCGTTTTGCAAAGAAAATTATTCTAAAAAAAAATTCATTATAAATATAAGTATTTTCGTTAAATTTCATATGAAATTTACTTGATAATATTTACGTATAGTTACATATACTTAAAATCTTATAAAAATCTAAAATTGACATATATAATATAATTATAATATATCAAATTTACTTTACTTAATTAAAATCTATTCTTACCAAATTATACTATTTTTATTCATATTAATTATATATTATCTAGTTATTTTGATCCAAGACAAATTAAACTAAGTATTAAGCAATTAAGTATAACTTTATATAAGAAAATTTTAATTTGTATTTACTAACTTACCTCTACTCCCCACTTACGAAATGACATCGTCCCGATGTTCAGTGAGTAAATAAAAGTAGTTCGAAAATAAAATTAAAATTTTACACAATTTTGATTTTTTTATTATTTTTTTATTATTTTTTTTTAACAAACATATATTATTTTGATTAAAGTAAATGACATATATATATTAAACATTAAGGAAACTATTACACACTAAAAAAAAAAACGATTAAACGATCAACTTAAACGACTATCACATAAAAACATAAACTTCTAACTGATTATCAAACCGTAGATGAACATCCGGGAGTATCCACCGGAAGTAATCCTAACTGAGAATCACGAGATGGAAAAATCTCGTCAGTAGTAAACTCAGGCACGTGATTCAGTTGGACACAAAGATGAGAGATAACCCAGGCAAACGGTAACGGTCTTCCCCTATTACGTCTCTCTACTGCAAAATTAATTGCAGTTTTAAACATCAAAACTCCCCAATCAATGTATGCTCCGATGGTTAGTGCATACAACAGCAGCATTTCATCATCCGTAACCCCATAAAAATCTCTAGTTGGATAGATCCGAGAATTAATGAAGCGTTTCCACGCCCTTAAATGAGGGGGTAAGGCCAGAGTTGAAGAATCATAGTTATGATCAAACAACGGAAATACGAACTGAAAGGCTTCTGCAGTACGATTTACAACATTATACGCATCTCCAAGTTCCCAAAGAAACTCGAAGTGTGGGTTTTGATCAAAAGTACATGGTGGGATTTGATAGATTTGATTTATGATGACTGGTGAAAATGAAATAACGATTCCCCTAACTGTAATAAGTTGAGACGAGGCTACTGACGTTATCTCAGTGAGAGACGCATAAAAATCTCTGACAATCGAAATGTTTATTCTACCTCTGGGAGTCCTAATCAACTTTTTCCATCCGCAACCTCGGATTAGATTTCGTCCCCACTGATCAATTTTTTCTGTGTTTAAGCCTTTCTCCATAAGAATAGGAGAACGGACGAAATTTAGATGTCTCGGGACGTCATTATGAAAACAAGAGGCATGCCCTTCAGGAACCACACCATCAGGCGTATGTGGTTCGTAACTATTAACCGAGGGAGAGGAGCGGTTAGACATTTCTGACATAGAGATTTAAACTAAGCTAGATAGAAGGAAAGAAGAAATGAGCAAAGGTCAAGGCTGCTGCTCTTTCCTTTTATAGAAATAAATCTATCAAGCAAAAGTAGAAAAGATCTCTTGTTTTGGCGTTTTTGTACTTGCCGGATCGATCCGAGAAAGGGCCGGATCGATCCGGCCTCTGAACTAGTAATCCTGTCAGGTCGGTACACTCAGGTCGGATCGATCCGGTAAAAGGCCGGATCGATCCGGAACACTACTGTTCACGGACAGAGTTGATTTTGCTTGTAAAATGTTTAGATTTTTCTAGATGACACGTTTTCTCCCTATCTTTGGTTCATTTTCATTGTGTTATAACCATAAATTTTACTACACGATGCGTAATACCATAATATGTAACGAAAACATGAAGATCGTATTAAAATAAAATCCTACCAAAATCAAAATAACCTAAAATTTTATGAAAACGAAATTGTACGAAAAATAAAATGTTTCAATGTCAAAAATCATAGAATGTTTAAAATTACTCCTCTTCATCACTCATCTCGACGTGGCTTGAACTTGGCATAGCTTGATAACGGGTCGATTCTTGGGATGGATCTTGAAAATAAGTTGACATCCGTACCGAGCTATCTAGTCCCATCGAGCTCATTTCTCTCGTAATATCGGAAAAAGTGCTTCCCCATCCCGTCGTGGTATGGCCAAATGATCCAGATCCAGCCCATTCGGATGTCGCAGTTGCCGTAGTACCTATCGAAAAATCCCCTACACCACTAGTTTGAAATCCAAAAGAATGTGGCATTTGTTGGAAGTCCGAGCGAGGTGGCATCGGTGGAATGAAATCGGGCAAGGTATAAGGTTGGGTTTGGCAATGCGGAATATCCATCTCGGCATAGGTAGGGTTTTGCAGTAAATTCATTTGATATAAACCTCGCATGCCTTGACGTAAATCTTCAGACCATAATCTATTCCTTTCCGCAAAAACAGCCATATTGGCATTAGCACGATGAACATCATAGGCCATGGATTGAAACATGTCGTAAGTGATGGTATTCGGAAGTTGAGTTTGAGTTTGATTGGATGAAGGAGGGACAACAGTGGATGGAGTAGGCTGAGGTCGTCGACGGTTAGGGTCCAAAAAATCTATTCTTCCTGCCGGCCTAAGTGGTAAACTAGGACCTATAAGTGTGTCATCCACCATCATCAAATTATCACTTGGGAGCTCACGGACACCTATCTGGCGACACAAGGAAGAAATAAAACATGGAAAAGGCATGTGATTGCCGGGTCTAGCAGTCAGGGCAAATTCCTTGGCCCTTCTACACATTACTCTGCCTACATCCACAGGTATATTATTAACTATAGCCCAAGCAATACACAAATCCTCTTTACCAAAAGATGTAAAATGTCGAGTAGGGTAAAGAGTGTGACTAATAAAACGTTTAATGGCTCTCATATCCCGTATACATTTTCCATAAGAAAACATGTTTTCATGCCAGACGGCAGTGGGATCTAACTCATTCTGGGCTAGTGATACAATATAATCAAAGTCTGCAGGCTCCTCTAAATTCCATACAGTATAATAATCCTCACTTTCTGGTATATCAGGGATACCATAAATAGCATTTATAACTTGAGGATTAAACGGTACTGTCCTAGTTCTTAGGTTGACAGAAGTTAACTCACCACCTTCTGTAGCATTATGAGTTGCTACCAGAGAATAAAATTCAGCTACTAAGGTTGTGTTAATTTCACCCGACCTTAAACTAGCTAACTCCAACCACTGTCGTCTTTCAAAAATTTCTTTTACCTCCCTTCCCAAATCTTTGAAATCTAAGCCCCTCTCTATTGCAACTAAACACTTTCCAAATTTATTTTTCAATGCTTTCTTAGCTGCAGCAGACGCGGTTCTTTCAAAACTAACCGCCAATTCTTCTTCTATTAAAGGTCTAGTTTCTATAACCGGGATTTGGGTAGGGATATGCGGCTTACGTTTTTTACTAGCTTTTGATGATTCGGCCATTCTACGATAGTGACACAATAACAAAACAACAACAAAACAACAAAAGAAACAACCAAAACAACACAAATGAGTAACAAATTAAATAAAAAGTTGCTTAAAAAAACGAAATTAACAAAATAATTGACTACAATGTTACCTTCTAATGCTTAAAAGGTTGAAATTTGGCCGGAAAAGATGAAAATTCGCCGGAATGAAAGTTGAAGCTTTCCCTTGAAAAATTCTTCAATTTAAATGAAAGTTTGAAGAGAGGAGAGGAAAATGAGAAAAGTTTAAGAATTGGGGTAGTTTAATAGTAATGTTGTGTTGTATTTTGAAGAAAAAAATTCGAATGGGGGAAGAGGGGAGGGGCGGCTGTTTTAAGAAAAGTGAAAGAAGAAGAAGAAGAAGGGACCCCGTTCCCTTTTTTTAGGTTTTTCAGGTTCCGGATCGATCCGGGGTTAGGTCGGATCGATCCGACCACTTTTTTTTTTTTCTTTCTTTTTTTTTTTAAAAAAACTTAATAAAACTTCTACAAAATTTAAAAATTTTTATAAAAACTTTATAAAACTTTTAAGTAATTTCATAAAGATCCTATTTATAAAATTTTCAAAAGTTATATAAAAATTTTATAAATATTACAAAATTCACGAGGTCCTAATTCCAATACTTCTAAATCTTCCGGAGTTCTGACGTAACGTTCTATCAACCTAACCTTAAGAAATGAGGCGTTCGAATTTTCCTTTGATCTCCATCGGGATTTTCGGATAACCACCTAATCGTTCCCTTCTTAACAACATTCAAACACTCATCCTGGGATTTGGTTGTGCTTTCCCTACATTTCCCTTCATGCTCACTTTTTCCACAGATTCTGCATCTCCTTAAAAACTTTGCCCTTCTCTTTATCGAACTTCTCGACTTTCCATTACATACTTCTCTCAATCTGATCTCTCTCAACAATTGCTCGTTTTTCTCAAAAACCGAAGCTTCTATTTTAAACGCGACATCTTTATCCAAGCCTAATTTCAAAAGCAACACAAAAATTCCTATTCTATCTAAAAAAGACATCCAGTTCTTTTACGTCTATCCGGTAAAAGACGAAACTAATTTAAACATAAATAAAAACACAGAAAAGTAGAGTAAAGATAGATAGCACCTGTTATTCGGCTGAATTTAGTTCCTCTACTTTTCAGTTTCTTGATTTCTCTGCTTTTTACTTTGTCGGAGGATCGGTTAGTAGCATTATTTCTTCTTTTAGTGCGGTTCCTTCTCCTTCCACAAATAACTTTACTCTATGGCCATTGGCTATAAAAGTTGTATTTCCATCAGTTAGTTCAACAGCTCCAGATTTGTAAACCCTTGTTACTTTAAATGGACCTGTCCATCTTGATTTAAGCTTTCCTGGAAATAACTTTAAACGTGAATTGTACAAGAGTACTCGATCACCTACATGGAACTCACGCCTATAGATTGTCTTATCGTGAAAAGATTTCGTGCGCTCCTTGTAGATTCGAGCGTTTTCATAAGAATCGAGACGGAATTCTTCTAGTTCTGTTAATTGAAGCAATCTATGATCACCGACAGCCTTAGGATCGAAATTCAGAAATTTAATAGCCCAGAAGGCTCGGTGTTCTAACTCAACTGGGAGATGACAAGACTTACCAAAAACTAACTTATAGGAGAACAACCAATTGGTGTTTTAAAAGCTGTTCTATATGCCCATAATGCATCGTCTAGCTTAACTGCCCAGTTTTTTCGGTTTGAATCCACTGTCTTTTCTACAATTCTTTTGATCTCTCTATTAGACACCTCTACCTGACCACTGTTTTGCGGATGATAGGGCGTTCCTAACTTATGCGTTACACCATATTTTTCAATTATCTTGGTAAATGGTCTATTACAAAAGTGTGAACCTCTATCACTAATGATAGCCCTCGGAATGCCATAACGTGTAAATATATTCTTTTTAAGGAATCGTATGACAACTTTGGTATCATTAGTGGGAAGAGCTTGACTTCTACCCATTTCAAAACATAATCTACCATTACTAGAATAAATCTTTTTCCAAAAGATATAGGAATGGTCCCATGAAATCTATACCCCAAACATCAAATAACTCACATTCTAAAATAGGTTGCATAGGCATTTCATGTTTTTTTAGATACATTTCCCCATTTTTGACAAGACTCACAAGATTTAACATACTTATAAGCATCTCTATATAGTGTAGGCCAATAAAAACCACATTGTAAAACTTTAAAAGCAGTTTTCCAACCTCCATGATGACCTCCTGCCTCACGATCATGACAAAATGATAAAATACTTAAAATTTCATTATCAGGCACACACTTTCTGATTATCCCATCCGAACATTTACGGAAAAGGTCTGGTTCCTCCCAGTAATGAAATTTTAAGTCATAAAAGAATTTCTTCTTCTGCTGCCAAGTCCAATGAGACGGAATATAATCACAGGTTAAGTAATTAATGAAATCTCCAAACCAGGGTGACATTTCCTTAGAAGGAATTCTATTCTTTAATAACTGCATGGTCGAAGGAGTATCTATTCTAAACAGTTGTTCATCAGGAAATGAATCTTTAATTTCTATTCCTTTCTCAACATCATTTTCCATTCTACTTAGATGATCTGCTACTACATTCTCACTTCCCTTTTTATCTTTAATTTCAATATCAAATTCTTGAAGTAAGAGAATCCATCTAAGAAGACGTGGTTTCGCATCCTTCTTACTTAGTAAATACTTCAAAGCTGAATGGTCTGTATAAATTATTACCTTAGAACCAACAATATACGATCTGAACTTATCTAAGGCAAAAATTACAGCCAACAGTTCTTTTTCTGTAGTTGTATAGTTCAGTTGAGCTGCAGTTAATGTCTGAGATGCATAGTAAATAGCTTTGAGAATTTTGTTATATCTTTGACCTAAAACTGCTCCTACAGCTAAATCACTGGCATCACACATAATCTCAAATGGCAAATTCCATTCTGGTGCTACTAGCACTGGTGCAGTAGTCAATCTCGCTTTTAAGGTCTGAAAAGCTTCCTTATATTTACCATCAAAGTTAAAAGGTACTTCCTTTTCAAGCAAATGACTTAGAGGCTTTGCTATCTTTGAAAAATCGGCAATAAATCTCCTATAAAATCCTGCATATCCAAGAAATCCTCTTAGAGTCCTTAGATTAACTGGTGGTGGTAATTTTTCAATCACTTCCACCTTGGCTTTATCAACTTCAATTCCTATTTCAGAGATTCTATGGCCTAGGACAATTCCTTCTGATACCATTAAATGACATTTTTCCCAATTTAAAACTAAATTGGTATCCTCACAGCGTTGTAACACTTTTTCTAAGTGCGACAAACATTTACCAAAAGAATCTCCGTAAACACTAAAGTCGTCCATAAAAATTTCTAAGAATTTCTCAACCATATCGGAAAATATAGCCATCATGCATCTTTGAAACGTAGCAGGAGCATTACATAAACCAAACGGCATTCTTTTTTACGCAAAAGTTCCATAAGGACAAGTGAAAGTAGTCTTTTCCCTATCTCCTGCTGCAATGAAAATCTGTAAATAACCTGAATAACCATCTAAGAAACAGTAATATTTATGACCACTTAAACGTTCCAACATTTGAACTATGAATGGAAGTGGATGATGATCTTTCTTAGTATGATCATTCAATTTCCTAAAATCAATGCACATTCGATAACCTGTAATTTCTCTTGTTGGAATCCATTCATTCCTATCATTCTCTTTCACTGTGAAACCTCCTTTCTTTGGTACCACTTGAGTTGGACTTACCCATTCACTATCTGATATGGGGAAAATTATTCCCATTTCTAATAGCTTAATGACCTCTTTCTTAACAATTAACCGCAAATTTGGGTTGAGGCGGCGTTGCGGTTGAATACAAGGCTTAGCATCTTCCTTCAGAATTATCTTATGAACGCAAATCTCAGGGCTAATACCTCGAATATCGGCAACTGTCCATCCAAAAGCTTTCTTATGCTTTTTCAACATTCTAAGCAGTTGATCTTCTTGTTGCTCGATTAAAGCTGATGAAATAATAATCGGTAATAGATTATCATTTTCAAGAAAAGCATATTTGAT
Source organism: Gentiana dahurica var. dahurica (assembly GCA_024500145.1). Lineage (NCBI taxonomy): Eukaryota > Viridiplantae > Streptophyta > Magnoliopsida > Gentianales > Gentianaceae > Gentiana > Gentiana dahurica. The sequence continues at coordinate 113,155,544 of CM044901.1, forward strand.
TTAAAGGTAACGGTTTCAATTCCAGGTTCTTTGGCGGATCTTCTATTGACGATTTAAGAATTGGTCCTTCTAGTTCTAATTCCAAATACTTATGCCATGGTGGCTTAAAGGTAAAACTTTACGTATCTAAAGAAAGAATTATCTCTTTCATTTCAATGTCTTCCTCATCTTCTTTATAGATAGACAGAGTTAAGCATTCTTCTAATCTGTCTTCAAAAGTTGGTAACTGATTATCGTAGACAAAATGAATATCTTCTATAAAAGAACACGATTCTGATGATGGATGATTCATAGCTTTGAAAATATTGAAAGCAACTTCATCTTCATTGACTCTCAAAATTAATTCTCCTTTCTGAACATCGATTAAAGTTCTTCCTGTAGCTAGAAATGGACGACCTAGAATAAGAGGTGCTGAATAACCATATTCCATTTCCATAACTACAAAGTCTACTGGAAAATAGAATTTGACTACTTTAACCAATACGTCCTTAATAATTCCTCTAGGGTACTTAATCGATCTATCTGCCATTTGCAGAGTCATTTCAGTCTTAGTAAGCTTTCCTATGCCTAGCTTTTTATAATCCTCATAAGACATTAGATTTATACTCGCTCCTAGATCACATAAGACCTTCTTAAACATAAATCCTCCAATTTCACACGGAATGGTAAAACTACCAGGATCTTTCAGTTTAGGTGGTAACTTATGCTGCAAAACTGCGGAACATTCTTCATTTAGGCATATATTCTCATATTCCTCTAATTTTTTCTTGTTTGACAGAATTTCTTTCAGAAATTTTCCATAGGCAGGTATATTAATCAGAGCTTCAATAACAGGGATATTAACTTGAATATGACGAAAAATGTCAAGGAAACGAGCATACTTCTTATCAGTTTTTGCCTTTTTGATTTGATCTTTAGGAGGGTAAGGTAAAGATTCTAAATCTATGACCTTTGGCTCCTTTGTCAGTTTCTCTTTTCCTTTTTCCTTAAACCTTCGAGTATTACTCAGTTGCCATGTTTCGTGTTCTTGAATTTTTCTTTTAAATTGTTCCCTGAATCAATCTCTACTTTAGATTCCTTCATTTCTTCCTGTTTTTCATCCTTGTTTTCATTATCTTCCATTCTAACATGTTCCTTAAATAAAGTCCTTAAATCTTTATCCATGGGATCTTTCGGAATCCTAGGGATTTTTACCCAATTTTCCCTTTCACTTTCGGGTTCCGAACTTTTATTTCTTTTCAAGAAATTTTCTATAATTTCTTCTTCCTCATCTGTAAATTCAAGTTCATCTTTAGTTTTATCATTCTTACCATCTAAGTCATCTTCTACTTCATTATTCCCAAAGTTTTCAACTCCATTACTTCCATCGAGCTTCCTACTTCTCGTAACTACAACATTTACCTCTCTTGGGTTCCTTTCAGTGTTACTTGGTAATCCTCCTGGGGGTCTGCTGTTATTACGTTCACCTTCCCTACTCAAATGATCTTCCATATTCCTTAATGAGGCTTCTATCGTTCTCATCCTGGTATCATGTCCACTCATAGATGTTTTCATTGAACTCATGTCCTTAGTGACTGTACCTATAGAAGTCACCATCGTTTCTATATTTTTAGCTTGAGTAGATACTACACCCATCATATTTTCCATTAGTTTTTCCCATTTTTCAACTCCTTCTGCAGGCTGAGTTGAACTTTGAGTTACTGGTATACTTTGAGTGGTATGTTGAGGATAGGATCTAGGTAATGATTGTAAATTCTGATTAGACGTGTTTTCTTGATAAACTTGATTATTATTCATGTTCCTATATGGAACTGGATACGGCGGTTGTCCTTGCTTACTAGGGTTTTCAGACCATCGATAAGTAGGGTGATCTCTTCTAATAGCATTAAACGAGTTTGAGTAAGCATTGTTTAAATTCCTATGCTGCTGAAGAAAACTCACCTCCTCTCTTGAGTATCCTGTTGGTTCTTCGATCCCTAGTGGCATTTTATCCTGAATTGAGTATTCAGTTGGCGTACTATTTTCTGAACTTTGGTTTTTGATCGATTGTAGGTCATCAAATTTCCTAATTAAATTTTCTAAATGTGCTAGAACTTCCGTATTAGACGTACATTCTCCTGCAAAAGCTACTTTTCTGGTGCTAGAACCGGTTTCCCACATTCTGTTATTTTTGGAAATCTATTCTATAGCATCATAAACTAATTGAGCTTCACTCATCATTAAAGAACCACCACATGCATGATCTACATCAGCACGTGAATCTTTTCTTAATTACGACAAAAAAGTTGAATTTGCATATCTAAGGAATAACCATGGTCGGGACAAGCTCTTAACAATTTTTTAAATCTTTCCCAGGCATTCCCGAGCGTTTCTTCAGATCCTTGTCTAAAGTTAGCAACCTCGACTTTTAATTCCAAATTCCGTCCAGAGTGAAATATTGTTTGAAATTCGGTTTGAATCTCCTCCCAACTTGTAAGTGAATGATGTGGAAGAGACATAAACCAATCTCGGGCTCGTCCTTTTAGAGAAAAAGGAAACATAGTCATCCTTGTTAATTCCTTGTGAGCACCTTGACTTTTGGTTGTATTGCACAGTTCTTCAAAAAGATAGAGATGATGATGCGGATCTTCATCATCTTCTCCTAGGAATTGGGCTCTTGCGTCAATTAAACCAAAAAGATGAGATTTAATCTCGAAATTATTCGCTCCTTCATTAGGTAAAAGTATGGGATTATTAGTCCGATTTCTTCTTATGGTTTGGTCACAGATAGGCCTTGGGTTTACTGGGTTGTTACGATTATTCGGTTCCGATTTTGATTATTTCTATTATTATTATTATTTTGATTATTAAGGTTAACAGGGTTTTGTCCATGCCCTAGAGCATGTTCCAGCCCTTGTTCAGGTGTTTCATCACTGATTTCAGCCATTCTCGTATTTCTGTTTGAAGATGATTCGTCAGATTTCCCCGACTAGTATGACCACGTTTTCTCTCTACTCTTAACTGCCTTTCGTAAGTGTTTATGTCAGCTTATAAGGAGTGAGTGGGGCCTTACCACTTCTGGTCATCAACTAACGAAAATAGAAAATAACACGAAATTAATAGTAGTAAAAATGGTAACTTACCTATAAGGTAAGTACCGACGAAAATAAAAATAGAAATGAGATAAGAAAAGTGTTGACTTATTCTCGAGAATTTTGAGCTAATACAAGTAGTAACCATAAACACAAAAAAGAAGTTAGCGTCGTTCCCCGGCAACGGCGCCAGAAAGCTGACGTGGTCTTTTCTAGTGCTAATACCAGTCCTTAACCGATAGTGTATCGGGTCAAACTGTAGTGCTAGTATGGTGAGTCAGAGTATCGTATCCTCAGGGAACTTAGTAATTCTTCTAAGTGTGGTTAAACACCAAAGAGCTGTTATTAACTCGATCTAAATCTCAGTTTTATAACACAGATCACTACTATTTTACTTAACATAAAATAAATGCATAATTTAAAATTTATTCTAATATAATAGATACAGATATATAAATATATATAGATATGCATAAGTTGCAGAATATATATAGATATAAATATACAGATGCCAAATATATTATTAGAGAACTAGCCAAAGTTTATATAATTGATTTATACGATCTTTTCAGTGAATGGAATGTGCTCGATCTTTCCTTTTATATTAGGTTCAATTGAGTAAATGAAACGGTGCACTACTGAGGTTAACAATTCCTCCTCACATAAGCGTACGAAATTGTCATATGTCCATTGTCATCAGTCCAAGATCCACAACTGTTACGGTTTTTCTGAACAGGTCCCGAGTACGATTCTACCTTTGAATAAAAAGGAGTCATTCCGTTCGTCAAACGGTCAATTTTATTTAAAGGCTCCGGTTGTCAAGGCCGGACGATTCAACTTTCCGGTTTAAGTTTCAATTAAACTGATGATTTAACATTATTACGATCTCGAGTACAAATTTCAATAAGATTCATCTTTTTAGGACAAATCTGCCCCCGGGTAGGAAACTGGGTTCCGTTGTCACGTTATTCACTCGGCCAATTTTACCCTCCGGTTTTTCTATTAACGAGTTCATAACCTAACTACGAGGCGTCAATTCATAATTAGATTATGAATTCTTTCGAATCAAACTTTATCAATAGAAAAAGATTCAATTAACTCAATTTTAGTCAATTTTACTTAGACAACATTCCTTTACCGAAAAGATCGAAATAAAACGATTACATAACTTTGGCTAGTTATTAGATTTAGCCTACTAACATTATACGAAAATAAAAACAAACATAACAAACATAAATACTTTAGAAATTTTACCCGATTACAACAATTGAATCAGAAGTTGTATTCTTCCGGATGCTACAACGACTTCAACAACATTGATCTTCTGATAATTTCTCGAGCATTATACGATACTACTTTATTTATGGCATAAGGCCTATATACATACCTACTACTAATAAAAAGAGGTAAAGAAAATATATTTTGTTCTCCCCTATGTGCCTGCAATGCTGCTCTATTTATAGGCAGATTTTTCCAAGCCGGATCGATCCGAGAAAGGGCCGGATCGATCCGGGAATAAAAAATCTTATCCCCTGGATTTTTCTCTGCAGGGCCACATGCTGGGTAATCATCATGTCTCTTCGGATCGATCCGAGGTAATTCCGGATCGATCCGGATAGATTTTTTTTCCAAACTTGATCTGAAACTTGATAAAATCATAACTTGAGCTATGGATCTCCAAATGACATAATTCAAGATGCGTTGGAAAGCTCTTGAGAAGATCTACAACTTCCCTGAAGGACTTTTCTTCAGAAAATGCCTTTTTGATGGGCCATTTGTTCGTCGAAAATATAACTTGATACGGTGTCACGAACCATTGATCCACTTGAACTTTAAAATCGTGGCACTTCCTTAATTCCTTCAAAAGATATGATTTTACTCCAAAAAGTGTCGTCACTCGGGGTCTTGGTTTACCTAAGATCTGTAAATAAAATACCAAAAATACCCACGTGAATCGACACGACACTCCGGTTATTAACCCGGTACAAAATTTATAACTTTTTATCATTTTTACTTGATTTTTATAGTATTTAGATTTATTCATAACTATTAATATTTTATAAGATTATCGTTATAATTACTTATATTTTATATAAAAAGAGTCGATAATGTATATAAAACATCGTAATTTTTATCATATAAATGTTATACATCATGCACACACACACACACACTTAGTTGATGTCGAATGAAGATTCTAGGTGTGGGAAAGAGGTAGGGGAACCGGAAGGTAAAGTTGACCTTTAGTGGAGTTCAATTTCTTATCCGGGGAAGGTGATTCATTCATTGCATTCAAGCTCTTATCATGTCGAATCATTAGGTCTAGGGTTTCTAGGGCAAGGATGAGGCGTAGAGCGATTTCTTACACTCGTATGAGGGGTATTTGCTAGCTTAGGAATGCACCGGTTCACATACTTGAACACCTTTAGAAGGTTAGTAGGTAAATCATTTCCATGATGCTAGTAGAGGTTGCTTGATCAACGCATTATCTTGGTTAGGTCTTTTATCATTCGAACACTCACTTGGAAGTAGATTTTAGAATAATTATCTCCTTGTTTAATTGCGACTTGGATAAGATAATCATATCTAATTAGTGTTTGACCTCACATCCTTGTGGGATACGACCTTGACCGTTATTCTAGACTACAATTGACCCGGTATACTTGCCGGTAATATTGGACACCTAGAAATATCCGATCAAGTATCTAGAGGTAAGTATGATGTGTGTAAAATTCTGTGCGATTCGGTATTTATATGCGTCCAAAATTGTGCTGAAAATGGCTAAATGCGCACACATGGCCCTTAGATGCGCGCGCATTGCCTTGTGCCGGTTGGAGAAGATTTGATTCTGCTTGGCTGAATGCGCACGCGTTATCCTTCAATGTGCGCACATTGGAGTCTCTGAATCCTCTAAAACATTTTGTTGGCCTGAATGCGCATGCATTGCTCTCTGTGCGCGTGCATTGGACGATCTCCACCAATCTGGACATTCTGCTTCTTGAATGCGCACGCAATGCTCTCTGTGCACGCGCATTGGCTTGGATTTTTCCAAACTTGCATTCTGCTACTCCTATACGCGCGCATCGCCTCCTATGCCGCGCATTTCTTGCTGAAACTCCAAATCTTCACTTTTCTTCCAACTTTCCCATTCCTGAGCCTCGGTTTCGTCTTTCTAAGCCTCATGCCTCAACTTCTGGGTTTACGAGTCACCTATATCCTGCATCACAACATCTACACATACATCGATCATAACTCCTCAAGATAACTAGGGCTCGAAAAACGGCCAAAAACACCATAAATGGTGAAGTTTGCCTCAATGTGAGCGTGCAATGCATTTTTACCCTATAAATGGTCTAAAACTATTCAGAATGAGCCAAAAGTGTCGTAAACGGGAGTTAAAACATGCACCGGAGCATCGTAAGGTTGACTCTCATCAACCACCCCCCACTTAGTGTTTGTTCGCCATCGAGCAAAATGAGCGTTTTAAAAGAAACCAAAGAGTCAACGTTACACGCGTAGGTCAAGCCAATCACATATCCGACAAGTAAAAGAGTAAATATATACCACTTAACCTTACCTTATCAAGTAAACATGATGTGTGTGTGTGTGTGAATAGCTTCTCCTACATTTACCACGGTTTACCGGTTTGGATTATGGAAGCTTGGTTATTGCGACTACACCATAGACTCATACTTCATAAGCATCTCTACTAATCAGGGCCAACCGAGGCTAAGCAAGGTCGAGTAGGACTTGCACGGTTGTAACGTTAGGCTAGGGACGGGGCTAACCGAAGGGAATTTCCGGGGAATAAACAACAAAGAGATTAAACGAGCAATCCTAATCATGGGGTGTATCAATATAAACGTAGCTAGCTCTACCCTTCTCTAGCTCAAAATGAAACTAGAAATATGATTCATGATATAAGAGGCCATATCGCACTATGTCTCAGGTGTAACAAGGCAAAGATGTAGAGGAATCATGTTTCTACACTAAGGACTCATCCTAAACACCAACATCATATAACAAGTCAATACATGAGTCCTTTACACTTGGCTTTCGTTGACTCAACCTTTATTACACTGTTGAGACTTTATTGCAAGCTTTATTTGATTTATTTCATCTTTTTGATTTTGATTTGATAACTTTTTTTTTGCTTGAAAGTTGCACTATATAAATTTAATAGTTTTGAGTCAAAGGTCATAACGTACATGCTATATGAAAATGAGCTCCTACCCTCTAAGTCGTGAAATAGCTCGTAAATACCGACTCCTCTACCCATACATGCCACTTTACCACCCCACACTTGCCAAAACAAGTGTGATGAAGATGAAATGATTAAGCTTAACTCGTAGGGTGTTCAAGGGAACATAGACCAAAAATAGGGCTCAGGGGTCAGGAAATTATGGGCTAAATAACGAAGGCTAAGTTTCGGATGAAGGTCTAACCATCCTATCAAAGCTTAGAGGGGGTACGGTGGAATATGTCACGGGATGGCTATTTGGCTCTGGTCGGGTCAAAGAAGCTCCAGAACTGTCATCTCAAACTCTACCAAGGACGGCCTTTCTATTTCGTCTCGAAGTTAATGGTATGAGTTCTAGATAGCCGAATTGTGCCTAGCTAAGTTTACCATAATCGGTCACTAGATACCATGGTTTATGAAATCGAAGCTATACGTGCGTGAAAATCCCGTTCACAAGATACGATAGAAAGCGAAGTAACATGCATTTAAACGTTCACTCATATATTTATCCTATCAATGTGAAGACTCAACATACGAATGCAACATCAAGACCTTGGAAAATTTTAAAAATGGTACAAATTTATACAAATAATTGATTGTACTAAAAAGAATGCTACTGCTGTAAATCTTATCTAGTTCATAATAAATAAATCCGTTTTATGAATTAACGTTGTTTACCATTTTTAATGGATTCTGATAAACCTGATCCTTAGCGAGACAAATTGCACTCGAACTGTCACAATAAATCTCAGCTTGATCTTGATGTAGCCCCAAATCACTGACTAGACCCTTCAACCAGATTGCTTCTTTGGCGCTCAGTAAGAGCCATATACTCTGCTTCAGTAGTTGATAAAGATGTTGTTGCTCACAAAGTTGCTTTCCAGCCGACTACTAAATTCCCCAATGTGAAAACATAACCAGTCATTGATTTTCTCCTGTCCACATCTTCTGCATAATCAGCATCACTGTACCTTGTGACCAAACCAGTATCACCTCCATAAATGATACCATCATCAGTTGTATCCTTAAGGTACCTGAATACCCTTTTCACAGCTTTCCAGTGTTCCTTTCCAGGTTGAGCCATAAACCTGCTCACAACACTGACTGCCTGAGCCAGATCAGGCCTAGTGCACACCATGGCATACATTAGACTGCCAACTGCACTAGCACAATGAACTCTTGACATATACTCTTTCTCTGCTGATTGTGAAGCAAAAACTGATAAATGAACATTTGATGCCATAGGAGTATCTATTGGAATTGAAGCAGACATGCCAAACTTTGACAAAATCTTCTGTATATAGCTCTGTTGAGACAAAAACAGCTTCTTCTGACTTCTATCTCTCCAGATCTCCATCCCCAAGATTTTCTTGGATGCACCCAAATCCTTTATTTCAAACTCATCATTGAGATGGTCTTTCAGTTCTGAACTTCAGACTTTTCTTTAGTAGCTATCAGCATGTCATCCACATATAAAACAAGATAGATGCATGATCTTTCAGCTGACTGTGGTAAACACAACAGTCATAGGGACTTTTGCTATAACCCAGCTGGATCATATAACTGTCAAACCTTTTATACCACTGTCTAGGAGCGTGCTTCAGTCCATACAAGGACTTCTTCAACTTGCACACGTAACCTTCCTTATTTGGAAACCCTATATTGTGTCATGTATATCTCTTTATCTACCTCACTATGTAGAAAAGTTATCTTCACATCTAACTGCTTAAGTTCTAAGTCCTGTTGTGCCACCATTGCTAGTAACACTCTGATCGAAGTATGTCTGACAACTGGTGAGAATATCTCATCAAAGTCCACACCTTATTTCTGTCTGAACCATATTGCAACCAAACGTGCCTTATACTTGACCCCTTCTGCCTCAGATATTCCTTCATTTTCTTGAAGATCCACTTGCAAGTAACAATTCTCCAATCAGCTGGTTGTTTAACTAGATCCCAAGTCTGATTCTTCAGTAATGACTCTATTTCATCTCCCATGGCAGCAAGCCATTGAGATGACTCAGAACATGCCACTGCTTCCCTATAAGTAGAAGGTTCAAAACAATTCCCTTCTTTTGCAACTTGAAGTGCATATCCAACCACATCATCAAAACCATACCTTCTGGGTGGTATGCAACATTGGATCTTCTAGCTCTGCTGACAACTATACGATGTTGACCCATGTTGTCAGTTTGACGCTCAGTTGACATTTGTTCAGTTGATTGGCTTGGATTTAGTTTTGGTTCAGCAACCAGATCAATTAAGTGCTGACTTGGATCAACTGAGTGTTGCATCTCAGCTGACTCCACCTAAAGCTCCACCAATTTCTCAGCACTCCCAGACTCAACACTGGTTTCAGACTCAACAATCCTCCCCATTGATGAGATGATCATAGAATTTTTTTTATCAAAAACAACATCTCTACTGAATAACTCTGCTCTCCGGTATGACCGAATTCTATAACCCTTTACTCCATCACCATACGCCACAAACACTCCTTTCTTGGGTCTTGGCTCCAGCTTCCCTTCACTGACATGATAGTAAACTGTGATTCCAAAAACCCTTAGAAATGAGTAGTCAGCAGGCTTGCCTGACCACATCTCAAATGGTGTCTTGAGATTGATCCATGTGTGAGGACTCCTACTGATTAAGTAGCAAGCTGTACTTACAGCTTTTGCCCAAAATCTTCTTGACAAACCAGCATTAGAGAGCATACATCTTGCCCTCTCTAGAAGAGTTTGATTCATCCTCTTAGCTACACCATTCTACTGAGGTGTATCCATACAGTATGGTGTCTGGAAATACCCTCATCCATACAGAATGTATCAAAATCAAACCAACAGAATTCCAGACCATTATTTGTACGAAGCCTCTTGATCTTCTTCCCAGCTGATTTTCAACTAGAGCTTTCCACTGCTTGAAGTTATTAAATGCATCACTTTTGTGTTTCATCATCACCACCCAAGTCATTCTTGAATGTTCATCTATGAATGACACAAATATCTGTGACCACCCAATGACTCCACCTTTGAAGGCCCCTAACAATCAGAATGAATGTAATCAAGTGATGACTTTATGTTGTGTTTCCCTTTTGAGAACTTGCCTCTATGACTCCACCTTTGAAGGCCCCTAACAATCAGAATGAATGTAATCAAGTGATGACTTTATGTTGTGTTTCCCTTTTGAGAACTTGCCTCTGTGAAGCTTCTGAAACACACAATGCTGACAAAAATCCAAATTCTTGACCTTACATCCCTCGGGAAGATCTTTCTGAGAAAGAACTTGCATCCCCTTTTCACCCATATGACCCAGTCGCATGTGCCACAACTTAGTCAGTTGTGACTGATAAACCTCAGCAGATGCCACAGCAGCAGACCCAGACACATCAGACATTTGTAGAATATACAAGGTCCCCTTTTTGTAGACACTCAGAACTCCGCCTTCACCCTTGAAATTGAACCCTTTGTTGTCTAGAAGACTAAGAGATACCAAATTATTGGTCATCTGGTGAACATGTCTTACATCACTCAGTGTATAGAATCTACCATCATTCGTCCTCAACTGAACTGAGCCAATCCCAACTACCTTGCAAACCTTGTTTTTAGTCATAGATATATGACCATCATCTATCTGCTGATAACTTGAGAACCACTCTATGTGTGGACAAATATAATAGGATGCCCCAGGGTCCAGAATCCACACATCAGCATGATGTGCTGACTCCCACACTACTAGAACCATGTCCTCATCTGAATCATGCTCAGCTGCTACATCAGCTGTGCCAGAACTGTTCTCCTGATGTTTCTTCTTCTTTGGACAATTGGACTTCCAATGCCCTTGCTCCTTACAGTAATTGCAAACATCTGTGGCTTTAGGACCTTTGGACCCTGTCTTCTTATAATTCTTCTTCTTAGACTGTCCATGCCCTTTCCTACTGTTGCTGCTGACTACTAGTCCAACAGCCTGATTGTCTGACCCTACTGCCTTATGTCTCAGCTCCATGGCATGCAAGGTTGACCTCACATCCTCTAAAGCCACTGTATCCTTCCCAACTATGAAGGACTGCACAAAGTTCTCATATGAAGTTGGTAGTGATACTAGCAAGATCAGAGCAACATCCTTATCCTCAATCTTCACATCAATATTCTTGAGATCAAGTAATATTGTGTTCAGCTGATCAAGGTGATCTCTCAGCTTAGTCCCCTCATGCATCCTCAGGCTGAACAGCCTCTGCTTCTGCAGCCATTTTGTTGGTCAATGACTTAGTCATATACAGTGTTTCAAGCTTTGACTATAACTTGGCAGTGGTGTCTTCCTTAGCAACTTATGTGATAACATCATCAGATAAGCACAACATGATGGTTGAATGTGCTTTCTCCTCCAGACTGTCATAATCTGTTGCATTGGTATCCCCTTTATCAGATAAAGGACTCCACAATCCGTGTTGCTTTAACAAGGCTCGCATCTTGATTTGCCACAGACTGAAACTGTTCCTCCTTGTAAATTTATCAATTTTTACGTTAACTGCTGACATCCTTCTTGCTAAAGAACAGATCTTTGATCACAAAATCCTAGCACCAGTCACCGGTCTTGATGAAGATCAACTCCGTTCAACCTGCAAATCTCTCTGAAAATCTGAACCAAAGGCTCCGATACCAGTTTGTTGAAAACACGGGAGAGAAATTTACACTTGAAAAAAAGATTAACACAGACAATTCAAATGATAAAGTACGGAAATTGATAAAACACGAAAACAAGAGAGAACACAGTGATTTAACGTGGTATCCGGCGTTGTGCCAACTAATCCACGGGCAAAAAATAGATAATTTATTATGCACAAAGTTACAAGGTTTTTCACACACAACATTGATTACAACAATGAGTATTTATAGGCACAAATCCCTAAACCCTAGCCGGCATAGAATCTTTGTCGGATTGTCATAAATGCCCCAGATGTGGTCCCATCATCAACTGACACCACCAGATGAAACCCAGCAGCAGCAGACCTTCTAGACTTATAATCAGCAGACCAGATGTAGAACTCAGGCGCATTCAGCAAACTCAACAGACCTCAGCAGGCTGCTGACCAGAAGAAACTCAGCTCACTCCTCAACTGACTTTCACAGAACTGAACACACAGACTCAGTTAACCATCACTCTCAGCTGACTTCCTCAGATTAGTTCCACCAGATTCGAGATCAAGTCACATTACTGACACCAAGAGAAAAGAAAGACAAGCGTACGAAAAAGAAAGAAAACGAAAGAACAAAGGCCATCAACACCCGGAGGCTGCCGGCTTCGGCCTGAAAGTTACGAGAGGCGCTAAGTGGAAGAGAGGTGCGAGAAAGGAAATTGGCTATTTAGAGTCATTGTGATGGCAACAATACATACATATATATTTATGTTGATGAGGTATATCAAAATTTAAATGGAAAATTAGGGATAAGGACACAATCTGGAATATTTTTAAGTAACATGACAACTACATATTTTTTATAGGGAGAAGGACAACTGCATAATTTTTATAGCGAGAAGGACAAACAGTGAATCTCGAAAATCAGTGAATCCCGAAATCAGTGAATTTCGACAGTGAATTTTGACAGTAAATCCGAAAATTAGTGAATTTCGACAATGAATTTTGAAAATTAGTGAATTTTGACAGTGAATTTCGACAGTGAATTTAAACAGTGAATTTCGAACACAAGTGAATTTCGACAGTGAATAAATAGTTTTGTCCTTTATGCAAAAGTTTCAAAAGACTGTCCTTCTACTCAATTGATGAAATATTTATGTCCTTCTCCCTAATTCCCCCAAATTTAAATTTGTTTATTTATTTATATTAGTTTCATTAAATACAATATATCATTATCTTTATTGTTGCATCAAATAATTTTCACTAAAAACATTATATTTTTTTCCTCGAAAACGAAAAGTTTTACTCACGCACCATTTTTGCCTCTTGCGGGCTCGAAGTCCGACCTGTAAATGTTAGCATTTATGGTTTTTTTTTCTTGAGAATATTATAATTTTATTCTTTGATATATCTTCAATATGCAGGTTTGTGAATTTAAAATTCTGGTGTTAGCCTGTCATCTTCAATGGCAGGGATGAATGCACAGCCCATTACAATCTTTGAGTATTTTAGTTATAAGGGTAAATTGGTAATATATGTTAAAATTTTAAGTTTGCCCTGGCCGCGCTACCAAAGCGAGCCCTCGCCATACCGCTCTCGGCAGAAAGTTTCTCTATATATATATATGATTCTTTACTCGTTCGTTTGCATCGTCTTCTCTGTGATTCTATTCTTTTCCTTTGCGACTTTTCCAATCGGTATGTGCGTTCATCTCTCTTCTCTTCTTTCTATTTTAATTTCTTGAATTAGAATTCCTTATGTATGGACTGTTTATGGAATCTAAAAGTGATTGACAATTTTTGCTCAAGTTTGATTGTTTTCATTCCGATTACCAATTTAATGAAAATCTGTCGAGTTTTCAGCAATTTGTTGCACTATATGCTTCCCAGAAAGAGACCGTGAGGCAGTTGGAGGCGAACAGAGCGAACAAAGTTGTGGAAGCAGTTGCGATAGAGGCAGTGAGCTCAAGAAGCATCGGATCGAGGGTTTTGTTTCTGCCACGTCAACTGAGGAGAACCTCCAATCTAAAAGTAACGGCTTTATTGGATTTGCTAGTTCGAGTAACGGTAAAGGTAAAGATCTTGTTGACAAGTCGATCGCAGAGATGGCTTTTGATGATGGAAATCCCCATGACATAGATGAAGATCTCCACAGCCGTCAGCTGGCTGTCTATGGGCGTGAAACTATGCTCCGGCTTTTTGCTTCAAACGTTCTTGTCTCGGGAATGCAAGGCCTCGGTGCTGAGATTGGTAATTTGTACCCCTCTTCCTCCCCGATCTCTTCCAGGATCATCTTTATAAATTGTAGGCTGTTACATTCATTATGCCTATGATGATGATGGTGACATTATACATATTTCTGTATTTGAATAATTTGGTACGTCTAGCTTGAAAGTTCATTTCAGATAATTTCATTAAAAGTTATGATGATGAGCTTTTAAGGGAATTTTGTGGACTGAATGATGGATTTTAATTCATCTTGACTACTGACCATGGAATTTGTCTTGAAAAGACTGTTATTTAGGCATGCAAAGACTGTTATAATTAGAAAAAGACGACTTCAAATTTGTGGATGGTATTTTGTTATTCAAATAGAGACTGATTAATTGATGTAATGTTTGCAGCAAAAAATTTGGTCCTTGCTGGTGTGAAGTCTGTCACCCTGCATGATGAGGGTGTTGTGGATTTATGGGATCTGTCGAGCAGTTTTACTTTTACTGAGAAGGATATTGGAAAGAACAGGGCAGTGGCTTCTGTCCAAAAGCTACAGGAGCTCAACAATGCTGTGGTTGTCACTGCTCTGACTACGAAACTGACGACTGACAAGCTTTCTGACTTTCAGGTATGTGCTCATTTCCTAGCTAAGCGGTTATTCGCCGGCGTATGTCTACAAATTGTGCTTTTAATAGTATCACCGTTGATTTTCTGTTAATTAATTAAGACACGTCTCAATTTGTCTTGTTGCTGCTATTCCCCAACTGATTGCTTAGAAGTTGGGTCATCATATGGTATGTTTTTCCAGATAGTTGCCTGAGATGCCTAACTATGGATTGCATGTTTTGGATGAACACGTCTATATTGTAAATAGCCTCTTAGGAGGCCGTGTCTTAAGACTGAAATCTGAATACTTAATCCATCAAGCATCTAACGATTTTAGTACTGTATTCATAATGAGGATGTCTGAATCTGGATATTGAAAATTACTCCCTCCATCCCAACTCCATCCCAAAATGTAAGTCCGTTTAGCATTTTTAGATTTGTCCCATGGCCATAAGTCTATCTCACAATATTTTATTCTATGTTTCCTTCTTTACTCCTATTTAATAATCTTACCCCTGCTGCATTAATTCCTTGAAAAAATCATTTACTTAACTCAACAATTAAAAAGAACAGTAGCTGACTCTGATTGTACAATTAATACGTGTTGTCTCCCATCCATAAACCCTACAGCAGCTTCTTGGGATCATGTATATCAACCATGAAAATAAAAAAAGAAAATATAAAAGAACAGAAATTTTGGGGAACTTCATCCGTTTCAAATGGGATCTGAATTCGCTTAAAATATTTGAAGTGATAGAAGTATGACTTAATGAAGCAAGTGACAATTTTTTATGCTTTTGTATCCATTCAATTTACTAAAAATATTATCTTGCTTAAATATACATATATCATTTTTCATTAATTAATACTCCCCTTGTCCAAAAATGTAAGTCCATTTAGCCTCATGCACACATATTATTAAGAAGTATAATAAATGATCCAAATTGTATTCTATTTAGAATACAAAATATCCCTTTAATTACATTACATTGCAAAAGTTGGCATGGATTAAATGCATCATCATTTAACACTTCCACTTAATACATTAAGTGATTGTACTGTAAAGTGATTATCAAACAAATCTGAATGTAACTACCATTTAATTTATTCAGATTAACTGATATGTGGTGTACACAAACGGAAGCTATTTGTTCAGTGTCTTAATCTTCTGCTCCTTGTGCCTGAATTGTCATCCTTGACTTTTTAATGATGATTAGATGACTTCTTGTTTTGTTTGTTTGCAGCAAGTGGGTCTGTTATTCATGTAGGTGTGCTTCTGGACATTGTCTGATGTTTATGCTTGTACATTAGCTGTTATTCTGGTGGTGTTTCTATGAATGTATACATTCACTAAATGATGTTCCGTCCATTTGTTTTATTGCACTATACGCTGACATTCAGTTCCTCCATATATTTGGCCTTCAACAATCATTTATTTGAGTATGTATATGTATCTATTGGGTATCTTTTTGTATACATAGATATACATATTAGTGTATGTGCAAATATTATATTATATTTTTAGTATAGTATAGTGTCGCGCTTATTGTTTATTTGGGGTGGTGGTACATGTGTTTATGAGTGTTATTATTATATGTTATTTGTTGCATACATGGATTTTCTTTAGCGCTAGCAGAATTTTTCCTGCTCACTGATCTTCCGCCTTTGGGTTTTAATTTTTCACAATTCAGCTATTATGCAATTCTCATACAAGTTTGTCACTATTCTGAGTAATCTGACATTTCTAACTTTTGAATTTCAGGCTGTGGTGTTCACTGATATCGGGTTAGAAAATGCAATTGAATTCAATAATTACTGTCGCAGCCATCAGCCTCCTATTGCTTTTGTCAAGGCTGAAGTTCGGGGCCTCTTTGGTAGTGTATTTTGTGATTTTGGCCCAGCGTTTACTGTGCTTGATGTTGATGGTGAGGACCCTCACACAGGCATTATTGCATCCGTCAGCAATGATAATCCAGCACTGGTGTCATGTGTTGATGATGAAAGGCTGGAGTTTCAGGATGGGGATCTTGTTGTATTCTCAGAAATTACGGGAATGACACAACTTAATGACGGGAAGCCTAGAAGAATTAAAAATGCTAGGCCTTACTCATTTACTCTTGAAGACGATACCACCAATTTTGGTCTGTATGAGAGGGGTGGTATTGTCACCCAAGTGAAGCAGCCCAAGGTTTTGAACTTTAAACCGCTGAAGGAGGCAATTGTAGATCCCGGTGATTTCCTCCTTAGTGATTTCTCCAAGTTTGATCATCCCCCATTGTTGCATCTGGCCTTTCAAGCTTTGGATCAGTTTGTTGACAGGCAGGGATGCCTTCCAATGGCAGGCTCAGTAGAGGATGCTCAGAAGCTGATTTCTATTGTCAGCGATTTGAATGAAAGCTTAGGTGATGGGAAGCTGGAAGATATAAAGCCAAAACTTCTGCAACAATTTGCTTTTGGTTCCCGGGCTGTATTGAACCCTATGGCTGCCATGTTCGGTGGTATTGTTGGGCAAGAGGTCATGAAAGCATGTTCAGGGAAGTTTCATCCACTCTTTCAGTTCTTCTACTTTGATTCAGCGGAGTCTCTTCCTTCAGAGCCCTTTGATGCCAGCGATTTCAAGCCATTGAATAGCCGTTATGATGCCCAGATTTCAGTTTTTGGTTCCAAACTCCAGAAGAAACTAGAAGATGCTAAGCTGTTTGTTGTGGGATCAGGTGCACTAGGTTGCGAATTCTTGAAAAATTTGACTCTTATGGGGGTTTCGTGTGGGAGTAAAGGTAAGTTGACCGTCACGGATGATGATGTTATAGAGAAGAGCAACCTGAGCAGGCAATTCCTTTTCCGTGATTGGAACATAGGGCAAGCTAAATCCACAGTTGCTGCTCCAGCTGCTGCGTTAATAAATCCACACCTTAATATTGAAGCTTTGCAGAATCGTGTCTGCCCCGAGACTGAAAATGTGTTTGATGATGCATTTTGGGAAAACCTTGATGTTGTCGTAAATGCTCTTGATAATGTCAACGCCAGGCTTTATGTAGATCAGAGGTGCTTGTATTTCCAGAAGCCACTTCTTGAGTCGGGAACACTTGGCGCCAAATGCAATACTCAGATGGTCATTCCTCATCTGACTGAAAACTATGGTGCATCAAGAGATCCACCTGAGAAACAAGCACCCATGTGCACTTTGCACTCCTTTCCTCATAACATTGACCACTGCTTGACATGGGCTAGGTCTGAGTTTGAGGGTTTACTTGAGAAAACCCCAGCAGAGGTGAATGCCTATCTTTCTAATCCAAGTGAATATACATCTTCTGTGACAAAAGCTGGTGATGCTCAAGCCAGGGACAATCTCGAACGTGTAATTGAGTGCCTCGATAATGAAAGATGTGAATCATTCCAGGACTGTATTACATGGGCTCGTCTCAGGTAACTGTTCGGTATTCCCCGGCCTATTTATATGTATGTATATAAAATTTTCTTTTCTTTTCTTCTAAGAAAAATTAAATTATGGAATATCACACGAGTCGATTAATGGGGTCCGTCTCCAGGTTTGAGGATTATTTTGTCAACCGTGTGAAGCAGCTGATTTTTACTTTTCCAGAAGATGCTGCAACTAGCACTGGTGCACCATTTTGGTCCGCTCCAAAACGGTTCCCCCAACCCCTGCAGTTCTCAGATAACGATCCTACTCACCTCCACTTCATCATGGCTGCATCGATTCTGCGCGCGGAGACATTTGGCATTGCTATCCCAGATTGGGCCAATAACCCTGCGAAACTGGCTGAAGCTGTTAGTAGAGTCATGGTTCCTGATTTTGAACCTAGAAAAGGTGTGAAAATTGTGACAGATGAGAGGGCTACTAGTCTTTCTGCTGCTTCTGTAGATGATGTAGCTGTCATTGATGAACTGATTATGAAGCTTGAGCAATGCCGGAAGAATTTACCTCCAGGGTTCAAGATGAGTCCGATTCAGTTTGAGAAGGTTTTGCTCGCTAATTACTCCTCTATTTCTGAATTTTCTTTTTTTATTTTATTTGTATTTTTACATTTTCTTTTTCTTCGTGGGTGGGGCAGAGGTGGTGTTATAAATCAAGCTCACTCAAAAACATTTTGATTTCTGCCTGCTACTACTACTTTTATGTGAAGAGAAGCTTTTTGGGTTTTAGGTAAAAGGGCATGCTTTTGAGATTTCTTGATTTGCATGTGATCTTTTTACACCTTTTCGTTGTTTACATTTTGAGCTTTCATGAATAATTCTGTACCTATTGATTGCCTTGGCAATAACGATGCAGGACGACAACACAAATTACCACATGGACATGATAGCTGCCCTTGCGAACATGAGAGCTAGAAATTACACCATTCCTGAAGTTGACAAGCTGAGAGCCAAGTTCATTGCTGGTAGGATTATACCTGCAATAGCTACATCGACTGCAATGGCTACTGGCTTGGTTTGCCTCGAGCTATATAAGGTCTTAGATAAGGGCCACAAACTGGAAGACTATCGAAACACATTTGCTAATCTAGCTCTGCCCCTTTTCTCCATTGCTGAACCAGTTCCACCTAAAGTCGTGAAACATCAGGATATGAGCTGGACTGTTTGGGATAGGTGGGTAATCAAAGAGAATCCGACTTTGAGAGAACTGCTTCAATGGCTGTCCAACAAAGGATTAAGTGCTTACATTATTTCATGTGGAAACTGCTTGCTCTATAACAGCAGTTTACCAAGCCATAAAGATATGATGGACACGAAGGTTGTGGACTTGGCCCGGGAAGTTGCAAAGCTGGAGATTCCAGCATATCGTCGTCATATTGATGTTCAAGTAGTATGCGAGGACGACGATGATAACGATGTAGACATCCCTCTGGTATCCGTTTATTTTCATTAGTGGGGTGGGGGCACTCAGACTGTATTTTTGTCATAATTGCAATTTTTTTTTTATACTCCTACAACAATAGTTGTGTCACAGCAAAAGTCTCAACACATACTCTTTGATTGCGCTGGTCATACATCATTGATCAAACGCTTGGTGTCTGCAACACGTGAATTCTTCATGTTCAAATAGGCTAATAGATCTTTTGCATGGCAAATAGTTTATGGATATCTAATGTGACGTTCATTTCTTCAAATGTTCTTGCAATAATCAGTGAAATTACATTACTTCCTATTTCCAACTGGCTATTCGAAACTACTGATCTTCAATCATAAACTACTTTTAACGGGAAGAAAAAAAAAACTAAACGAAATCATGTAAATTCCTAAAGTACACATACATTTGATATTTTCAATGGATTAAATCAAAAAAATTTGAGGGGTGTCTCCAATGACCTTAGCGGATCAATATCTGACTCAAACTCTTGCATAAAAGTTAAACCAACGTACATAAAACCTTCCGGCGGGGAGGGGGTTCTTCTTCAGGTGTCTCCTCCTCACTTTTCTACCTGATTTATACAACTTTCTTGTGAGAATTGGAGTGCAATAACATAGTAGAACTTAGACTTGCTGCCGTCTTGTACTCCGACAACAATATATATTCTAGACTACTTACGACTTAGTGTTGGATATTCATTTTGTAGCAGATTATCCAAATACTGAAGCTCCTTTGTACACACTTTAACACTATCAAGCAAAAAATGCAACCCAACAAATATAAACATCATGGTTTTTCGGCATATTTCATCCCCGCAAATGTGATGCAATGAATTGTGCATCATTTACATTCCTGCACAGTATAAAACTAAAAAGATATCATCATTTACATTTGATTTTTCAGGTAAATACTGATGAAAAACCAGAAAGAAAGAAAACGAGAATAGGAAAAACGAAGAAGATGAACAAGAGTCGCAGAAATTTGAAATTGGAAAAAGCGGGAAAAAACTCAAAACTTAATTTATTGATTCTGTCAATTATTCAATAAAATCAAACTATTACAATCTTGATTCACAACTTATATAAGCTCCTAAAACATTCAACTTGACCTTTAAGTTGTTATAACTGTTACAATCGATGTGGACAACTTCTCAACCGTTTTTCCATGTACAAGTGTTCGACCAAATCATACCCTCGAAGATGAGAGTAGATCTCCCTCAGATCTCTTCCTAGGCGGTGACTCCGTCGTCTCTCCGACCAGAACTCATAAATAAATAAAATAAAGTACAAAGAACTTTTATTGCATAATACTTGTCTTGAAAATTGTACATTTATGTTCTGAGGCGAAGCCTCTTATTTATAGTTACATAAACCGACTTAAAAACACCTAGATCTACCCCTCGTCCAAGAAAACGCGTTTCGGATGATTCTGGAATCTCCGTAAACCGGCGGCACACCTCGGTAAACCGAGGGCAATTTTGTCATTTTCTCTCTGCCGACTTAGCTTGGAATGTTCTGGAATACCCTAGGCAATCCTTTCGTTTAGTCCACTCCAGATTCGTCCACAATGCTCAGCCCAATATTTCGTATCCTGAAAATAACCAAATATTGCACGAAATAACATCGAAATAGGGAAAATAAACGTTAAGTGCATGCAGATTTCTCGACTCACGAACCCGACATTTGATATTCAACTTAAATGGTTCATATTTATAGGTCGAAACAACTACTTTTAGCTCATAATGGATATAATGTTGACGCCGTAGGATAGACTATTTTAAGCGTCATCATGTTGTTTTATCTATCTGCTCAATTAACTCTTAATATGTTGTCTTCTGTATGATTATTTAACAGTCCTAGACAATGCTTGTTTTTGTTTTCTCTATGGTCATCTTTACCTTGTGATTTTTTTGGCATTCTCTATTTTTATTTCATCCGTTTGCAAGCCATTGAACATTTGTGCTACATTTTGTGACCTTACATGCTGGTGCATCTATTGTAACGCGTTCCCGGATACCGAGCCTTTATCCGGAAATACGACGTTCGGCACATATATAAATAAAATTTAATTCATTTATACATGTAAGCCTACAATCAATACAATCGAAGCGCGCGGAAATTAAATGCTCGGGTAATAAATATCCATAAAGATACTAGAATAGAAAAAGGTACTAAAAGCTGAAAGTGTATCAAAACAATACAACTGAAGTCTCCCGAATAGTCCAATGGAAATTACTATGAAATAAGAAGTAGAGATGAACACACGTCATCCCAAAGTACTATGAACAAAGTATAAAACAGTGCAACATATCCTGCGTAAATGAAAGTGCATAAAAATAAATGTCAAGCTCAGAGATCCTCCTCGGGAACATACTCCTCGTAATACTCGTACTCCTGTTCGCCTTCTCACCCCCAAGCACATACAACAGAAATGCACAAGGGGTAAGTATATAATACTCAGTAAGGAAGAGAAGTACGTTTAAGTTTAGAACATATAAGGTTGAACATTATTAGGTTTCAACTAAAAGGCAAGACAGACTCGATTCTACGCATAAAGGTTACATCTCCCAATATGCCTAAACTGTAATCGCTTAGCTTATCTTTGTTACAACATGCTATCAAGGTGGAACGTGACATATTGAAATCTTCAGGATACAATAACCCCGGAACGTTCAGGATACAATAACCCCGGAACGTATTGAAATCTTCAGGATACAATAACCGGTTCCGATAGTATGAACATACGGCGATGCCTATAGGCCTGCAGGCCGATAGGTCACTCACTTTGACTGTCTGTTCACACATCACGCTATAGATCTTCAGGATCTACCCAAGACCACATGGTGTTTAATCTTTTATCTAGCAAGTTGTGTAGTATTAGGTGATTAACTGGCCCTCCTAGTTCATTTAGATAACACTCCTTTACCGACACCACTCATCATGATCAAAAGACCAATTCTAGCCTAAGTAAGGTTTAAAGGTGTTATAATAAAATAATAATACGTTTACAAAGGTTTAAGGTTGATTAAACAACCCTAAACGATAGTCGAAAGCCAATTTAAACAAGCTGGGAGACCAGCTCCAGGTGGACGCCCGTCTGAAGGACCAGACGCCCGTCTGAAGGCTCTGGACGCCCGTCCAAAAAGTGGACGCCCGTCCGGACATCCCCTTTCAATCCAGTATCAAAAACCGCACCTCAGACGCCCGTTCGAGGATCCCAGACGCCCGTCCAAGGTTGGACGCCCGTCCAGAAAACCGGACGCCCGTCCGCACTGGCAATTACCAGAAACTGGTTTCGATCCTTATCGTTTTCCTTCGATTTTCAAACTTAAAACCCAATCTTTCCTGACCAAAAGTACTCGAATTAAACTACCACCCATACCAAAACATCAACCATTGTTTAGGCATCAAATTAACACAATTAAACCACTAATACAGCAAGGAAAGCAACACAATTGTTATAAATTCAAAACTGAAAACGTAAGGATTTCTCCTTACCTTTTCTGCCTAAATACTCAGAATCAGATGTTGTGCCTGGTACCGATGCGAAGCTCTCGTCACGAGGATTCCAACGGTATGCTATGATCTGAAAACGGAAGAGGAACGAATGAGATATCAAGGATCGAAAACTGACGGTTTCAATGCCCAAAACAGCTGTTTCTCTTTTCTGAGGGGGAGGAGTGCGCCTGCTCCAAGATTCAGGGTTTTAGGAAAAATGATTAGGTTTTAGTATATTTCCGTTTATATACGACAACCTAATTATCATTTTAAACCCGAATTTACTCCAATACCCTCGAACAACCATTAAATCGAAACCGTTATAATTCAAAGGATTTAAATTCCAACGAAAAGGAAAAAGAATATTAATTACGTTTTCGCAAAATGACACGTCCGCCCTTTTACGAAAGTCGGAATATTACATTCTCCCCCCCTTAAGTGGAGTTTCGTCCTCGAAACTCGAACGTACTGGTAAATCCAAAAACTCCGGAAATTCGTTGACCATATCACCTTCAACTTCCCAAGTTGCTTCCTCAGGTGTATGATTGCTCCACTGAACAAGAACCAATTGAACCATCTTCCTCTTAATCATCTTTTCTTTCCTGTTCGTAATCTTAATCGGCTTTTCATCATAAGCGAGGTTGTCCTGAAGTATCTCTGGATCCACTGTAGACTCAACCTCTGTCTTCGTCAAACACTTCTTCAACATCGAAACATGGAAGACGTTGTGAACTCCGGACATAGACTCGGGCAACTCAAGTCTATAGGCTAAAGGTCCAATCCTCTCCGGAATTTCAAAAGGTCCAACATACCTCGGGCTCAACTTTCCTTTCTGACCAAAACGCTTTACTCCTCTCATCGGTGATGCCTTCAAGTAAACACGATCACCAACCTCAAACTCAAGCGGTCTCCGTCGACATCCGCCCAACTTTTCTGCCTATCTTGAGCTATCTGCAGATTCTTCTTCACTAACTGAACCCTCTCTTTGGCTTGCTCAACTAACTCTGGCCCAGTAATCTGTTTCTCCCCAACATCATCCCAAAACAAAAGCGTCCTGCATCTTCTACCATACAAAGCTTCAAACGGTGGCATGCCTATGCTCGCGTGATAACTGTTGTTGTAAGAAAACTCCGCAACTGGTAGATAATCTACCCAAGATCCGCCTACCTCCAAGACACATGCTCTAAGCATATCCTCAAGTGTCTGGATAGTCCTCTCAGACTGACCATCTGTCTGAGGATGAAACGCTGTACTCAAATCCAACCGGGTACCAAATGCCTCCTGTAAGCTCTGCCAAAACCGACTGACGAACCTCGAATCCCGATCAGAAACAATGGAGACTGGAACTCCATGAAGCTTCACTATATTGTCCATATATAGTTCCGTCATCTTTGCCAAGGGCATATTCATCTTGAAAGGCAAGAAATGAGCCGACTTGGTTAATCTATCAACGATCACCCAAATAGAATCATGTCCACCCTTCGACTTAGGCAAACCCGAAATAAAGTCCATGGTGATCTTTTCCCATTTCCATTCCGGGATATCCAATGACTTAAGCATCCCTCCTGGCTTCCTATGTTCGGCCTTCACTCTCTGACAGACGTCACACTCAGAAACAAACTTAGCAATCCCTAGCTTCATTGAGGGCCACCAAAATCTTTCTTTCAAATCCCTGTACATCTTGGTGGAACCCGGATGCACTGCAAAAGCAATCTTGTGTGCCTCTTCCATAACTCTCCGTCTCAAATCTCCAACATTAGGCACACAGAGACGGTCCCGATACCACAGATTTCCACTCTGATCCAACACATAGCCGATTGTAGGCTTCTCCCTTGCAACTCTCTTCAAATCAACCAAAACTGCGTCTTCGTCTTGCTTTGCTCGATCTCATCCATCAACTCCGATCTAGCCAACAACGGTGCCGCAAACCGACGGTCCTCAATCTGCTCAAAACTGCTAAACCGCAAGTCATCAACCCCTGCTGTGATAGCCTCAACACTGGGCTCTAAAACCACCGGTTTCCTGCTCAAGGCATCTGCTACTACATTTGCCTTTCCCGGATGGTCCTGAATGTCCAAGTCATAATCCTTCACGAACTCTAGCCATCTCCGCTGCCTCATATTCAAATTCTCCTGAGTGAAGAAATGCCTTAAACTTTTGTGGTCGGTGAAGATTCTAGCCTTGACCCCATACAGATAGTGCCTCCAAATCTTCAATGCGAAAACCACTGCCGCCAACTCTAAGTCATGTGTGGGATAGTTCTTCTCATGTACTTTCAATTGCCTGGATGCATAGGCAATGACTTTTCCTCCTTGCATCAACACACAACCTAGACCCTGCCCTCAAGCATCGGTGTAGACATCATAATCATCAAACACCTCGGGTACTGCCAATACCGGTGCTGTAGTCAACCTGTCCTTCAACAACTCAAATGCTGACTCACACTCGGGTGTCCAATCAAACTTGGTGTTCTTCTGTGTAAGTCCGGTGAGTGGAGTGGCTATCCTTGCAAAATTCTTCACAAACTTTCAGTAGTAACCAACCAAACCCGTAAAGCTCCTGACCTCTGAAACTGTAGTCGGTGTAGGCCAACTCTTAATCGCCTCAATCTTGGCCGGATCGACCTGAATGCCATCACCTGAAATGACATGACCCAAAAAGCTCACTTGGTCCAACCAAAAGTCACACTTGGAAAATTTTGCATACAATCGCTCCTTCTTCAACGTTTCCAAAACAATCCGTAGATGCTCTTCATGCTCCGCCTCATCCCTAGAGAATACCAAAATATCATCAATGAAGACAATTACAAACTTATCTAGGTAAGGCATGAAGACCCACTGCATCAAATCCATAAATGCAGATGGAGCATTAGTGAGTCCAAAAGGCATAACAAGGAACTCATAATGTCCATATCTAGTACTAAATGCTGTCTTCGGAATATCTGCCACTTTAACTTTTAACCGATGGTAGCCTGACCGCAAATCAATCTTTGAAAACACCTTCCGACCCTGCAACTGGTTGAACAGATCATCTATCCTCGGTAGTGGGTACTTATTCTTGATAGTCAGATTGTTCAAAGCCCTGTAGTCAATACACATCCGCATGCTGCCATCCTTCTTCTTCACAAACAAAACTGGTGCTCCCCAAGGTGAAGTACTGGGCTGAATGATGTTCCTTTCCAACATCTCCTTGAGTTGAGCCTTCAACTCCTTCAATTCAGCCGGTGCCATCCTGTATGGTGCCTTGGCAACTGGTGCCGCCCCTCGAACTAACTGTATCTCAAACTCAATGGCCCTGTCTGGCATGTTCCCTGGCAACTCATCTGGAAAAATCTCTGGATAATCTCGACCACTCTAGTATCTTCCAACTTAGGCTTTTCTTGTTCCACATCCACTGCGTACAACAAGTAGCCCTCACATCCTTTCTGACATGCCCCGATGGCCTTGACCACTGAAATGATAGGATGTCTCTTCTTGCTTGGCCTGTAGACGTTTCCCTGATAAGTCTTATCTGCTTTCCCCGGGACTCGAAAGTAACTCTCTTGGCCCTACAATCTAAGTGAACATAATTCTTGGATAGCCAGTCTATCCCAAGAATCGCATCAAAGTCTGAGAAATCCATAACCGTGAAGTCACTCTTACACTGATAAGGTCCAACCTGAACATCCACTTGTGGTATCATCTTAACCACCTTATTTACCTTGCCTAGGGGTGTAACAATCTCCATAGTATCTCTCAAATGCTCCATAGGTAAATCTAGTTTCTTAGCAATCCTAGAGGACACAAAGGTGGTTGAAGCTCCTGTATCAAATAAGGCCCCGACTACTAGATTGCCTACTCTTATCATACCTATCATGCATTTGTCCAATTAACTAAAGTTACAACATGTTCCAAGCATGCTATAATAACTCAAAAGAACAAAACAAACATAAAAGGTACCTGTGATCACATCATCCTCTGGCTCGACCTCTCTGGCATCAACAGCAAACATCTGTACCTGCTTACTCGGACCTGCTCTACTAGGCTGACCTGCTTGAGCACTGGCTGCCTTGCGTGGACAATTCCTGGAGAAATGACCCGGCTCGCCACAAAAGAAACAACCTGAGGTAGCCGGTGGCCTAGCTGCCGGTGGAGCGCCAACTGGTGGCCTGACTGTTGGTGGGGCACCACCCGGTGGTCTAACTGCTGTCTGTGCGGGAAACCTCCTGAACTGCTGCTGCAGAGCCCCTCTGCCACTACCCTGACTTGTTTCAAAGCTTCTTTTATTACCAACAACCACTGTAGCTCTCTTCCCGAAATTCTCGACTTCCAAGGCTTTATTCAGTAGCTCTGCCATATTCCTTGCTGTAAAGCCTAGCATGCCCGACTGAATCCCATATGCCAAACCGTCCTTGTAACGGGCCATCTTTCGTTCTTCCACTTGCATCAACTCCGGATAAAACCTTCCTAACTCATTGAACCGATTTGTGTACTGGGACACCGTCATTTGATTACCTTGTTCAAGTTTCAGAAACTGACTGGCTTTTTCCGCTTGTACCGTTGCCGGAAAGTACTCGTTGTAGAACATGGATTTGAAAGCCGCCTAATCTGTGACCTTACCGTTGCTACTCTGAATCGCATCTATCCAAGACTCGGCTGAACCTAAAAGAAAACCGACCGCTAACCGGGCCATCTCTGTCTCAGGGACACCTATGTTCCTACACGATTTCTCAAAACTTCTGATCCATTCCTCAGCCTTTGCGTGTTCCACATTCCCATAAAAATCTTGCATACGGTTTCTTCTCAGCCTAGTGTGCCAATCTACTGATGGTCCTGACTCAACAACCGGCCTAACTGGTGGGTAAACCGGAGGGTAACCATAGGTATCTGCTGCTGCTGCTGAACCGGTGGCCTGAAAGGCTGATAGACCGGGGAATAACCAAGGGGTACCTGCGGCTGCTGCCGATAGTAGTCTGAGCCCGATGCTCAGCCTGATAAGGAGGATAATCTAGGTTCTGCTGAGGATACTGCGGAGGGTACTGTGGCTGCTGAAAACCATCCTGAGGAATAGCCTGCTGTGGTGCCTGTGTCACCGGTGGTGGATAGACAACCGTCCTCTGCTGATACTGCCCCGACCTAGGTTGATACGAAGAAGGCCAAAGTGAAGCCGCAGGGTTAACCACAGGTGGAGGAGGTGGTGGTGGAGCCCGATCCTGAACCTGCTCCGGCTCAGGTGACGGTGTAGCTGTGCGAGGCGGCGGTGACAAACTGCGACGACCCCTAGAGGTTTCACCCCTCTCAGACGTCTGATTACCAAGAGCCAAAGTCCTCGATCTTGTGTTTCTAGTCATCCCGACAACCAAGAGAACCAGAGTGTTACTAAGGATCTAAAGATAAGATTGAGTTAAACTCAAAGAATAGAAGCCTAAGGAACACGTATCTCTGATACCAACTGTAACGCCCCGTTCCCGGATACCGAGCCTTTATCCGGAAATACGACGTTCGGCACATATATAAATAAAATTTAATTCATTTATACATGTAAGCCTACAATCAATACAATCAAAGCGCGCGGAAATTAAATGCTCGGGTAATAAATATCCATAAAGATACTAGAATAGAAAAAGGTACTAAAAGTCGAAAGTGTATCAAAACAATACAACTGAAGTCTCCCGAATAGTCCAATGGAAAGTACTATGAAATAAGAAGTAGAGATGAACACACGTCATCCCAAAGTACTATGAACAAAGTATAAAACAGTGCAACATATCCTGCGTAAATGAAAGTGCATAAAAATAAATGTCAAGCTCAGAGATCCTCCTCGGGAACATACTCCTCGTAATACTCGTACTCCTGTTCGCCTTCTCACCCCCAAGCACATACAACAGAAATGCACAAGGGGTAAGTATATAATACTCAGTAAGGAAGAGAAGTACGTTTAAGTTTAGAACATATAAGGTTGAACATTATTAGGTTTCAACTAAAAGGCAAGACAGACTCGATTCTACGCATAAAGGTTACATCTCCCAATATGCCTAAACAGAATCGCTTAGCTTATCTTTGTTACAACATGCTATCAAGGTGGAACGTGACATATTGAAATCTTCAGGATACAATAACCCCGGAACGTATTGAAATCTTGAGGATACAATAACCGGTTCCGATAGTATGAACATACGGCGATGCCTATAGGCCTGCAGCCGATAGGTCACTCACTTTGACTGTCTGTTCACACATCACGCTATAGATCTTCAGGATCTACCCAAGACCACATGGTGTTTAATCTTTTATCTAGCAAGTTGTGTAGTATTAGGTGATTAACTGGCCCTCCTAGTTCATTTAGATAACACTCCCTTACCGACACCACTCATCATGATCAAAAGACCAATTCTAGCCTAAGTAAGGTTTAAAGGTGTTATAATAAAATAATAATACGTTTACAAAGGTTTAAGGTTGATTAAACAACCCTAAACGATAGTCGAAAGCCAATTTAAACAAGCTGGGAGACCAGCTCCAGGTGGACGCCCGTCTGAAGGACCAGACGCCCGTCTGAAGGCTCTGGACGCCCGTCCAAAAAGTGGACGCCCGTCCGGACATCCCCTTTCAATCCTGTATCAAAAACTGCACCTCGACGCCCGTCCGAGGATCCCAGACGCCCGTCCAAGGTTGGACGCCCGTCCAGAAAACCGGACGCCCGTCCGACCTGGCGAATTTCGAGAAACTGATCACTTCATCGTTTTCCTTCGATTTTCAAACTTAAAACCCAATCTTTCCCGACCAAAAGTACTCGAATTAAACTACCACCCATACCAAAACATCAACCATTGTTTAGGCATCAAATTAACACAATTAAACCACTAATACAGCAAGGAAAGCAACACAATTGTTATAAATTCAAAACTGAAAACGTAAGGATTTCTCCTTACCTTTTCCGCCTAAATACTCGGAATCAGATGTTGTGCATGGTACCGATGCGAAGCTCTCGTCACGAGGATTCCAACGGTATGCTATGATCTGAAAACGGAAGAGGAACGAATGAGATATCAAGGATCGAAAACTGACGGTTTCAATGCCCAAAACAGCGGTTTCTCTTTTCTGAGGGGGAGGAGTGCGGCTGCTCCAAGATTCAGGGTTTTAGGAAAAATGATTAGGTTTTAGTATATTTCCGTTTATATACGACAACCTAATTATCATTTTAAACCCGAATTTACTCCAATACCCTCGAACAACCATTAAACCGAAACCGTTATAATTCAAAGGATTTAAATTCCAACGAAAAGGAAAAAGAATATTAATTACGTTTTCGCAAAATGACACGTCTGCCCTTTTACGAAAGTCGGAATATTACATCTATAGACTATCATATTCAAGGGTTCGTATAAAACCTTGGCTTTTTATTTTGATTCGGGCGCTATTTTGATGGTTTGGTTTAAGTTTATGGACGAATGTATTTGGTAAAGTTTGCGTCAAAATCGTTCATAGCGGACTACTTTAGTATGTTTTGCAATTCCCTGTATATAGTAGTTTTTATTTTGGTTTGGGTACATGTTATTTTGTTGTAGATGCAAGATTTTGGTAATGTAATGTTACTTTTCATCTAAAATCTTCATGGTTACCTTCGACCAACTTTCTCTACTACTAAGAAGAGAGCAAGGAAACGGTAAATGCTACATCAAGTAAAAGAAATAACATACACACATTTAAGTCAAACATCACTGAATAAATATATTAATTAATTGCGAACATCACTGAATATAAAATAGAAACTTCACGCACAACATTAAAATTTAAGTCAAACCACATTCGTAACATGGCGGATTATTAACACAGAACAATAAAAAGCATACACATACAAACCTCAAATAACATAAAAATGCATGTTCATAGACTGCTATTATATAGGCACACAACAAAGAAAAAAATTCAAACTACTGATTTTTTTTAGTTTTTGTACAATATTAGTATTGTCGAATGCACAAGAGATTGCATAAAATTAAAATCGTAATGAAAACATTAAAAGAAAAAAAAAAAAACATATGTTTGTATAAATAACATTGAGATATATATATATATATATGTGTGTGTGTGTGTGTGTGTGTGTAAATCTCAAACGACATTCATTTTTTTTATAAAACATAAGACATTTTGACATACACAATTTTATGATATAAAAAATATATTTTTTCAATTGTGGTTGATGAATATTTAAAAATGAAAGAGAAAATAAATTGTGGTTAGGTATGTTAGTTGAAAGAAGAGGCGTTTGAAGGATTGTATAAAGGTTATTTATTGAAGTGGATGTTTTTATAAATTGTTAAAAAGTGTAACCGGAACGAAGAACGGTGTATTTGAAGTTTTGTTTGAAGGTAAACGATTGGGGTGAGTCTAAGGTATTTAACACTTGTGTCAATCAACTGATCAAGTATCCAATCCAATCAAATTCTAAATTTCAAATTGAAGTAAATTACCTTAATAAATTGATCTCACTAATATATATATATATATATCTTACTAGCCATTAACCCGTGCATAATGCACGGGTGATATAAAATCAAGAGACAACCTTTTTTTTGAAGGAAGAGAGACAACTTTTAAACATAATACATAATTGAAAAATAATGCAACCAACTTGATAGTATAACCAATTCAAAATATCATGATCAAGCTCTTAGTTGCAAAATTCCTGCAGCACCAACATCCTGTAATGAACATGTAATCATTTCTCCTCCGGACATGAAGTAGTATGATGCAATTAGTAATTGAAAAAATAAACCTGTCTCATATAAAGATAAATAGTACGACAATTTGACATAGCTATAAAACCCCGTGCTATGCACGGAAAAAACTAAATGATTAATGCATGCTGAACCGATTAACGCATGCAATGATTAACACATGTCTTAAAAAAGACACAATATATTTTACATCATTGATTATGATGTACGACCAATTGGTAGATTGTTATTCATCATAATCAATTATATAATAGTTCTGTCAATTTGGTTGTCTCCATAGCATTTTCCATATATAGTATGTTCAACCTTTATGAAGTTTTACATTAAGTCGCTAAACTTTGTCTTACGTACAATTCCACATCTTAAATCTTGACACCCCAATCCATGCCTCACATACCTGCATAAGAAAAATCCCCAAACTATAACTTGTCTCGCATAAAAAAAAGTTTATACCTGTAAATCAATAAACACCAAATCAAAAGTTGAACATAACTAATAGTGAAAAAAAAACAAAAACAACAACAACAACAACAACAACCCATAACTCAATAAATTTTGTGCCGTAAAAATGTAATGTAAATTGGATGGTTTACTTTTTTCAGAATTGGTCTTAAAACAAAAGATGATGGATCATTAGACGGAACCAAGTTCCTTATTTCATCGCGAATGGCGTAGTCCCGTTGTCCGTATGACGCAAGAATCCATATGTTTTCTGCATTTTCGATATTTCGTCGCAACACATTTGAACACCGAATCGAAGTACTCCAAATGTTCAACAATGTTGTTCCTTAAGAGTCACCTATGAAATTTCCACTTCAAGTATTTAAGGGGTTTGACTCTGATGTAAATATTACATGAAATTCTTACAAAATTAGTGGTAGAAACCAAAATCGACAACTTAAATTCGAGAGTGGAAAATGATACATCTATTATATTGTGTGACTACGTAGATCACTGTGGGACTCATTGTTTTGTATGTGTTTTGCCTATTTATTAATGGTCTACAAATGTGTTGTGACACCATGTTGTGTCAGTATCATTTATTGAAAACTAAAAAACGAAGAGGAAATCACCTGCTACATTTGGGGTCCTCACCAATCTCATCACAGACATGCTCAGTTGGATAAATTAAGCTTTCAATACCCGCTCTATGAAGCCACACCTACACATACATGTTGGAGAAAATAGAGGAAAAAACGATTTAATCGATTTTATCGATTTTTTACAACTATTTTAAAAAGCGAATTCGATAGACTTTTATTAAATTTATTGAGACTTTATTAAAAACATTGGAAACTACGTGCTACGTAGTTGACAATAGGATTTTAAATCATTCAATTCGGAGTACGGAGATATTAACGTTTTAAGTTGTTGTGAAATATGGGAAGTAAAGTGGTGTAAAACTTTGTCCCACATTGGAACTTGAGTGTTCCAATGTCAAGTATTTATATGATGATAGTTGATGATTGGTATAAGCTCCTAGAGAAAGGGAGAGAGTTCAGAATGATTTTATACAGACGATGTTCTGCTAAAATTGCCACACGCACACGCGCGCCGCCGCCGTCTGTCCGTGCCCGTTGAGCTTGGGCTTGGGGAATTGGGCCTGAGGGCTAGTATTATCTTTTTGGACAAAGTCAGCGGGGTAGTATTATCTTTCTCCAATCGTACATGAAATCCAATGGATGAATAGTTGTTGAAAATTTTGATAGTAAAACTGAAAAGTTGTTGGTTTTGAAAATATAAAACAATAATATTAGAATATTTTTGAAGAAAATAAAGAAAAATAATATTAGAATTAAATAAAGTAAAAAAAATCTTATTTTCTTGATAAGATACATCACATGTTTATTTTATTCAACAAAAACCATATATGGAGTATAATCAAGGCAACAATTTTGTAGTGTCTAATAATATATTATTTACCTTTTCGTGTAGCGTGTTGCGCTTAATAACAATTTTCGTTCGTAAGTAGCGTGCCTGCAACAAAGACATCAAAATAGTACCACTATTAAATTGGTAATCATAAAAAATATATATTTAATTAAAAAAATTCAGTACCTTAGTCGGACTAAAAATATCACAGTATATGTAGATTGTATTGTAATTATGCAAACGAATGATATAATGTGAATCTAATATATAGCCGTATAAGTAGTGGGTTGAGTACTTTCAAAACAATATAATATAGATTCCGTTGATTCCATATTTTTGAAATATTGATTTTTTTTTTTTTCCTTTTTTGTCAAAAAAATTCCATATTTCATGGGGAAAAATTCCTCATTAAAAAAAAGATTTTATGTGCTACTTTAAAAAAAATTTAGTGTGTAACACTTATTCAGTTTTTATTTTTTATTTTTTTATTCTTCAAAATCTTTTTTTATTATTCAACACAAACCATATATGGAGTATAATCTAGACAACAAATTTTAGTGTCAAATAGTATATTATTTACTTTTTCGTGTAGCGTGTTGCACTTAATAACAATTCTCGTTCGTAAGTAGCGTGCCTGCAGCAAAAACATCAAAATAATACCACTACTAAATTCGTAATCATCCATTCAAAAAAGAAAAAAATTCGTAATCATAAAAAATATATAATTAATTAAAAAAAATCAATACCTTCTTATCACCATCCTTAATCTGATGATGAATGAAAAACTATAGCTATGCTACCATTCGTCTCATGAAGCCTAGCGAAAATAATTCAAAACAGATAAAACGTCAATAACAATCATGTGAACTACTGAACTCATGGCAGAAAATAATCGGGGAATAAATCACAAAGGGAAGAAGAATTCGGACTAAAAAAATGACAGTATTGGAATTGTGCAAATGAATGATATAATGTGAATGTGTATATATAGCTGTATATGTAGTGGGTTGAGTAGTTTCAAAACAATATAATATTCTATATTTTAAAAGTGGCCTGGCGTTAAAAAAAAAATCGTACTTATTGCAAAAGAAAAAATCACATTTAAAGCCGATTTAGTATTTATTGCAAAAAAAATTTGTATTTAAAGCTGAGGCAATAGAAAATTTTCGTAGTGATTTTGGCGTTAAAAAATTCGTATTTATTGCAAATAATTTCGCATTTAAAGTTGATTCCGTAAATATTGCCAAAAAAAATTGTATTTAAAGTTTAGGCAATAGAAAATTTTCGTATTTATTGAAAAAAAATTATGCTTTCAAAACAGATAAAACGTCATAACAATTATGTGAACTCATGGCAAAATAATTAGGAATAAATCACAAAGGGATGAAGAATTCAGACTAAAAAATGACAGTATTGGAACTCTGCAAATAAATGATATAATGTGAATGTGTATATATAGCTGTATATGTAGTGGGTTGAGTAGTTTTAAAACAATATAATATTCTGTATTTTAAAATTCATTTGGCGTTAAAATAATTTCGTACTTATTACCAAAAAATATCACATTTAAAACTTATTTCGTCTTCATTGCAAAAAAAATTCGTATTTAAAGCTGAGGCAATAGAAAAATTTCGTAGTGATTTGCCCTTAAAAAAATTCATATTTATTGCAAATAATTTCAGATTTAAAGCTGAATCCGTATTTATTGCCAAAAAAATAGTATTTAAAGTTGAGGCAATAGAAAATTTTCGTATTTATTGAAAAAAAATTGCGCATTTTAAGTTGATTCCGTATTTATTGCGAATGTATTTAAAGCTGCTTTTTTATTGTATAGTTGTTTTTGTAGCGGGTTTGAGGCGGGTCAAATTGCGGGTTTAGGTCAAAATTGCGGGTAATTGGGTTAAATCCCTTCCTCTATATATTATATACTAGTATGAATACCCGTGCGATGCACGGAAAAACAATAAAAATTAAAAATGTTATTAAATGTAAATAGCTACATATGTCTGAAAGTGAAATAATGTATTCAAAGGATATACATTTAAAAATGATTTAAATGACACTTGACATTTCAAATTTGTCGTATATAAATACTATGTTAAAATGAAGTTATACAGCTTTAATGGTCATATAATAGATGTCGATCAAGTAATTAATGTACATGTGACAATGTGGAAATAATATACTGCTAGCATTATTTAGAAGAAGAAAACAAAGAACTCTTCAACATTGTCTCTATCAATTTCAACCAGAAAATCAAATATTGAATAGCATATAATTAGATTTACATAAGGTACAATATGATCGACCTTTTTAAAAACTTAATTATAGCATCCTACGCTTGTCAACATCTCTTTGTGATTTTCACCACTTCATACCCAACAACATTTTTGCCCATGTCTGGAAATGCTTTCACACTCACCTCTGCATATAAAGCAATTAAAATATTGATGAATAAAGCCTATAAAAAATTAAGTGAATGATCAAAGCAATAATAAAGGATGTAAGTGTAGTTTATGAAAAACATGTATGTAAAGACGTGGAAGAAAAGATGATAAAAGAAATAGAAAATTTGCTACACAAATTCACTTAGGTCTGTTACTTGACAGTTTTGCAGTGGAGGAAATAAAAATGGAATGTCACACATTTCAACATTTAAGAAAATTATAAACATAGATCCCGGAATTTGTGTGCTTCAGTTAGGCTGACAAATGACTCTGCACTACGATGCTTATCACATTTATCTCACGATAAATTGAAGCTTGAATTAAAATTTAACTGCGATATGTGACCATTGAAATGGTTGTGGTTGTAATAATTAAACATAATCGACCTGAAAAATGACCAGAAACTGAACCTTCAAAAACAAAATTAAACTTACTTAGCGGACCACCAAAAGAACCTTTAAAAAAATCACAAAAATGTTGAGATAGGTAATTGGTATCCAGTTCGAATATTGCAGAAGCTTTCCCATTATAATTGAATATTGTAAATCATCATATAAAACATAAAGAATTGTAAGTATGGATAGGAATAATGCGAAAAGAAAGTCACCTTATTCGATGTATAAGGAGAAAGCGGCAACAATCCACAACTGAAAACACCCACGGTCGGCATTTTGTGTTTTGAGGATAAATGTTATCGCAAATGAAAGATTGCTTCTGGAAAAACACGGAAAGATTGGCCCCCATTTAAGTTTTCCTTTAAAAATGTTTGCAATCCACAGCTGTTTGCAAGAAATTTAATATTAATTTCGACAGTTAGCCTCACAGAAAAATGAACACATGAAGGATGCTTTGTTAAATGTCCCGCGTAGATAATATCTTTCAAGTGGGGCTTCATATTTTTCACATTTGACCCAAAGTAAACTCTCAACAACGTATAAGAGGTTGAGCAATATGCAAACAAAATCTTGGACTATCATAATTCACAACCACATATTTAAACCTAGAGACATCATTATAAATGACATTTGTGATGGTATGCATCCACAAAGTGTATGTGTTTAACCAGCAAATCTATAACACTTGGCTAAACCTTCTTTAGTCCCTAGACTACAGCAACAACCATTAAAGCTGAATTACAATCATAAAAACATGAATTCGGCGAATTATAGACATCTCACATCCAGAAATTCAACTTAGTGCATCTTCCCCGGCCTTTTTCCACAATATGATGTTTTTTAAATGAAAAACTTGTCAAAATACACGAAGTAAAACAGTAAAACGTTTTTATAGGTTAAATTTCTAAAATGAGGAAGTCCCTCGACTGTTGAAGAAAATCACCTGACTGTTAAGAGGCCCTTTAGGAATATCAACTGAATTTCCAGCAATGACCACTTGAACTATTTCAGCAGCAATACTTTGCTCCTGTCAAATACATTCAGATGATTACGGAAGGTGTCAGCGGCATGACCAAGTCAGGAGATCCATGCTAGAGGATAAGGGACAGTGGCATAAACCTTCTCATCGCCAAGATGTCCAGCAATGTGATCAATAAAAAGCTGAAATTGAAGAGGATTGGAAGAACTGCTCCCACAACTCAATCCCGACACAAAAACAACATATTTGTCTTCACCTGCTTGCACAATATAATAATAATAATAATAATAATAATAATAATAATAATTAATGATGACAAAACGAATTTATCCACACTAAATAACCAAATCACAAACGAACCAATAATTCGGCACAACTCAGTTATGTTGAAGAGTGTTATTTTTAACTTCACCTCAAAAGCCAGCAGTTGTCTAATCCTTTAATTGGCTTCGTAAAACCATCCTTGGCGAAAACAGTCATGTAAACTTGTCCCACCAGCGGCTTACCATAGTTAGCTTCCTTTGTCGGTTCCAACTCAACTATACATCTCTTTGCCGGCCACCATTTATTATGACTGTATCGTGATATACAGGAGGCCATTTGTATGAAACTACCACTGCTCTTACTGTTCAACACCTTCTGCAAATAGGATTTGATACTATCACGGATCTTGGAAGCTCCACAAAATACACTTAAACGTTTGAAACCGATATAAGACGTTGCTGCATAATAAGTACCCCTCAGTTTTTCTCAATGTGAATGACTGTATAAACTTAGCATAGTTAGGATCAGTGATCCCACCAGATGCTGAAACACCGAGTTAAGAATATAACAAAGAATTCCCCTTTTCATTCATCAACAAAGAGCTTACAAAAATTGGGTCATTTTTTAAGCTACAACTGATAACATTTAATTTCTCACACACAAATAACCAAAATGAACTGGGATCTTCTCAAAATCCCTTATTTTCCACCAAAATTTAAATTTAAAAAAACACAACAGATGTAATCATAAATCAACGAAACCACATAGATATCATTTTACTCACTTGGTATCAGCCTTTCCCTTGGATTTTGCTCCCTTCATAGCTACAAACTGCACACAAAAAAACAAAAAACCGATGAGAAATCGATCGGAGACGGTGTGACCACTTCTTCAACAAAATACTTTGTTGGATTAAAAAGACCCCTGTCTCTCAAATTCTCTGTGCTTGCTGCTGCTTTACTTTGATCTTCTATTGTTGCTGCTCCACTATCCAATATTGCCTCTAAAAACCCAATTATCCACTCATTTCCAGCCATATTCTATAACCCAAATACCCAAAATGAAATGGGATCTTCTCAAAATCCCTTATTTGCCACCAAAAAGTAAATAAATTAAAAAAAAACACAACAGATGTAATCATAATTCAACGAAACCACATAGATATCAGTTTACTCACTTGGTATCAGCCTTTCCCTTGGATTTTGCTCCCTTCATAGCTACAAACTGAAAAGAAAAAAGAAAAAAAAAAACCGATGATAAATGGGGGTTCTCTTATGATCGTCAACATGAACAACAATTTTTGATCCCATGAGGTTTGATTTATAAGCAGACTCATTGCCTATTTTCTCCTCGTGATGGTTGTTATATAGTTCATAGGGTAATTTTATCAAACACTTGGTAGGGGTGGACGATTCAACATTCATCACTTCATCTTTTCCCTGCTTGTTCAACTGGCTTAGGAATTTTGTCAAACACTTGACTGGCACGAATGCATCAACTGTTAGATGCTTCACTCCTTCGTTTCCTTCTTCAATTTGCTGCAAACGACTTTCAGAACTGCTGTGCACATAATATTTGTCGTTATTGTACACATTTAATGAACGTTTCACCGGACGAGATCCTTAGCTTACCAATCAGGACGTGTTGGTGTTGCAGTTGCTTTCACCATTTCTCTGCTGCTCCATCAAGAGTATATGCTGCCAATTTACACCTCAGCCTCTCCGGTGGCTTCATCTCTTTGAAAAATTCCTCGACTTCATCAATCCCATTTCTTCCTTTCCCATTTCTTCGTTGTAATCGATTTCTGCGATTTGGGATATGAAATCAATAAATAAAGAAGGGGGTTTGCAGTTGCAGCAGAGCGTGGGGGAGATTGACCCGGAAGTAACCCGTCTCCAACCCGTTTTAGCCTATTGACAAAAAGAAACAAACAACAGGAAAAAAAAATGAAAAAGAAAAACCACGTTAAACCACCCACGTTCTTTCAATAAGACGAAGAAAAAAAAACCACCCACGTTTTGGCTCTGTTACTTCCGTCACGATTTCTCAGAAAAAAATCACTCCCAATTTCATCGACGATATCCACACTCCCCTGACAATAGGAGAAAACCCACCTTCCACGATCTACTCCTCGCAGTTGAAAGACAAATGCCAAATTTTTGCTAAATATCCATCGGCGCTTGGATCCATTCAATCGTTTGGTTCAACAAATAGCTTCTCTACACTTTCCTGAAGAACAGCTTTGAAGAATATGATTAAACTGGGTTTATCTCCTCATTGTTATTTCGTCAAAATCTGGTGCTTTTTAACAAATCGATAGGTTTGTGGGTTCATTATTAATCTTTGACTTTATTAACAATTTTAATAACA
Source organism: Gentiana dahurica var. dahurica (assembly GCA_024500145.1). Taxonomy (NCBI): domain Eukaryota; kingdom Viridiplantae; phylum Streptophyta; class Magnoliopsida; order Gentianales; family Gentianaceae; genus Gentiana; species Gentiana dahurica. The sequence continues at coordinate 113,195,713 of CM044901.1, forward strand.
ACTTGTGGTCTTCTAGCTTCTTTGATAGGTCGTTTGTGTGTTAATTATTAATCTTTCAATTTATATTCATGCTTCTTACATTATCTGCTTTAGTATTTATGGGGAGAATTATCGGCCTCACAGAATGAGATTGGGGAGAATTTACATACCTTGGTTACGGCTTCTGGGAATTACTGAGTGGTGGTGGCGGAGGTCTTAAGTAATTTCATTTTCTCTTCCGGTTATCTCTGTATGGAATTTATTATCGCCATGACGCTATGTTTGTTTTGTCTCTTCTTTGTGGTACTTATTGGGCGCTGCCCACATATTGATTACATTCATAATTCGGGACTAATTTACTTTTAATGTGTTTGGTGGCTGATCACGTGAGGTTGTCCTACATATTAGCCGAATTGTTCCATGTTATACATATTTTTAAATCGATGGCGTTATTTTCAGTTGCATCCATGGTACTAATTATACTATATATCATTTTTATTAGTAGGGACTTCTTTTCGCATCTTGAACTACAATTATGCATTTGGATTGCAAAAGTCACGATTAAGAAGAAAATGAATTCGCAATCTAAGAGGTGACACTTTTTAAATTTGATTCTTTGATGGCGGTTTAGTCTTTCGGTAGGTCAGTTTATTTTTTGGATTTATTTGCTGTTGTTACCCATCTTTTTTTGGTGGTGGTGTTAGTGGGGTGTAATGCATATTAAAAGCTATTCAATCATTTCAACCCCGCCATGTTAGGGTTTTTTTGTGTGTTAGTGTGTTGTTAGTTGATTTGATTCTAACATTTTGTTTTGATGTCTCGGTTGAAGAAAATGGCTGAGTTGGAGGAGGAAAAATGGTGTTGCTGAAGCTGAACCTTGAAGTTTATAGTTTGGAGGAAGAATAGCACCCTTTTTAATGATTCAAACACGCTTCTTCTTCAAGTATGCACACACTTTTCTCGGACTATTCTATAAATATTGGTTTGTCGTTCAAGTTTTCTGTACATGCCTAAATTTCTTTGATCTTGGTATCGTGAATTTGGTTACAATTTGCGCAATACTAGAATTGATCTTGGTATCATCGTCGTTTGGCTGCTACCAAACATATCTGGTTGCTATATTCTCAAAATTTCTCTCTTGCAAGGTTATTCAGTTTTTTCTAAGATCTTATTTTTGCCCGACTCCTTTTTAACTTCCAGTTCTTTCTCGCCATTTGTGGTTTTATTTCTTTCCGATCCCTATTTCGGTTATTGTTTAATTGAAAGTGTTTTTATTTCAGTTGTTGTTCACTAATTCAAAGTGTTTTTGATTCCTTAATTTTTAGGGCATACCTTATTGCGTTATATTGCTTAATTGATATTATTCAGTTCCATATTTCGTTCAAATTCTAACCAACCTATTCGAAACTCTTCGAATCTCCAAATTCTTATGTCATTCTATTTTCATATCCGTTTTGGAAGGGTGAGAAAATTTATAATGCTACGGAAGCCGTTTCCAAAGACGTTAGCGAGGAAGAAACCGACAGGAGATTTTTCACGATTACGGTACGCTGCTACTGATTCAGCTCCTATAAGGAGACAATCGCTTTGGTGTTTCATATCATTCTCATTTTTCATAATTATGGTGTTGTTCACTTTTCACATCTGTTATAATATCTCAAAAGGTTTTATGGTGATATCGAAGCCGGACGTGAAGGTATCAGCCTAAAAGAAGCCACCGGAGGAGAATGATTTTTAAACACATCGCTTTTCATGACATATTTCCGATTCAAGAATGATGTGAGCCGCTATTCGATCTAGGTAGGACATACATAATCCCGAACATTCTTTTGAGTCGGGTTTTCTCTTTTTAGTTTTTAGTTTCTATACAAATCATGGAATATACCGAACTCCGTTTTCAATCTATAGGGAGGAATTGAATTTGTATTGCGGTAATGATCCATTCATTAAGATTCATGATGCTTCGCTATAGATGCCAAAACCGAACCCTATACATCCATTGAATTATTTTCCATTCATTCACTCATAAAATATTGACTACGATCTTGCTAAAGATCATTTAGTTCTTGAGGTTTCATTTCAAATTTTAAGTTCATATATGAAGTTTGCTGTCTAACTAAAAATCACAGATTGTTTGGGGGTCACTAACCAAAAGAACTCTTAGGGGTTTTTTTACTCGATCATTAATTTTCCACCTTTTGTATTTTTCAGAATTTTTCTGTCTAATTTTTTATTGGGTGTTTGTTGCTTTCAAACACCAGAGTGTCATATGTGTGGATGTAATGGAGACATTGTGTTCTGAAGAAAGGGATGAAAGGTTGAAACACCACATGTCCGATGCATTTCACTGTGTGCGGGTTCTTCAACGTCTTTAAGGTAATTCTCATGAAAATTGATTGCTAAATGAATGCTTTGTAAGGTAATTTCTTTATGAAGTGTTATCATCCACAATTTCAATCACATTCACTGCTATTTGATGTGGATTCCGATTTTCATTATTTGTTGATATTCATAAAGTTGGTGTTTAACCTTTTTAATCACTCCATTAACTATGTGTGGATTACATTTCTTTGTTTCTTTCCGAAAATATGTCCGTAGCTACCTTTAATAGTTTTCTCCACTAATTTTTTATTGTTCAAAATGTACATGGTTCATTCGCATCTTCTACTGCTACTTGACAATGGGACTGAAGTGTCTATAGTGCGTTGATGTTGTAAAAGTCTGCAACATATCGAGTCTTGCACATGCCAAGCAGCAAACGTCTACTGTTGGTCCTTTTGACATTGGTATTGCGTGAGTACTGATAACATCTCATGTGGCGTGTATTTTTTGTTGTTGTTATTGGTACAACCATCATACAATGGTTGTTTTGTAAAATTTTCCAAACCATATTGTTCTGCATTCTGTAGTGTGTTGTAATAGTAATTTTTCTTTTCATGATTCACACATGTATTGTAAATTATGAATTTTTTTTGGTGTCTATCGCCCTTTTCACCCAACAAATGTATTGTTATCTATTTTTAACACAAATTATTGTGTAAATTCATTGTGGTGAAATAAGTAGACCATGGTGAATACATTCGGTGGGTGAAAAATTTGTTGTGTTCTCCATTTGGTGTAGGCAATGTGAACACAACAAAATCATGGTGAAATAAGTAGACCATGATTTATAGATGGGTTTATCATTAGTCCCTCTAGCTTTGTATCTAATATTAAGTTTTTTTAAACACAACATTTTTTCATAACATGTTATTTTTCTTTGATGTTTATTTTTTAAATTTAAAGTTCTCCGTGCATCGCACAGGTTTCCTACTAGTAGATTATATATTTTCAAGGGAAAAACCGCCAAATGACCCGCAATTGATTTATTACCCGCCCCAGAACCCGGATTCCCAGCTAAGGCACAGCTACTTACATCCATTATCCATTTCCTGTAAAAATAAAAATAAAATAAAATAAAAAACTCAATAACCGTACCCCACGTCTGCCATATCTCTCGAATTTCTCCAATTATCATTCGAAATTTTATGAGCTAAAAAAAAAGGAAATTAATTCGCCGTCGGTTAAGTTTGGTTCTCCTCCACGTTTTTCCCTTCCCTTTCTGAGAACCGTCGAAACCTCTAGCCATGTTCACTCTCAAACGGTTCCACTCTCATGTTCTCATCCCGATCGATGTCCTCTCTTGAATCGATTAAACCCAATAACCGTACCCCACATCCGCCATATCTCTCGAATTTCTCCAATTACCATTCGATATGAGCTAAAAAAAAGGAAATTAATTCGCCGTCGGTTAAGTTTGGTTCTCCTTCACATTTTCCCCTTCCATTTCTGAGAACCGTCAAAACCTCCAGCCATGTTCACTCTCAAACGGTTCCACTCTCATGTTCTCATCCCGATCGATGTCCTCTCTTGAATCGATTAAACTCAATAACCGTACCCCACGTCCGCCATATCTCTCGAATTTCTCCAATTACCATTCGAAATTTTATTAGCTAAAAAAAGGGAAATTAATTCGCCGTCGGTTAAGTTTGGTTTACCCTCCCGTTTTCCCCTTCCATTTCTGAGAACCGTCGAAACCTCCAGCCATGTTCACTCTCAAACGGTTCCACTCTCATGTTCTCATCCCGATCGATTTCCTCTCTTGGTTCGATTTCCTCTCTTGGTTCGATTTCCTCTCACGAATTGCTACAGACATTCTGCTATGCTACACACTTTCCGTTGATCTGAACATTTCATTTCTTCATCGTCTTTTTATTTTTAATACTTACTTATATTTGGAAATTCATTAATCCTGGTGCAATTTCCTGGCAGATTTGGTTGAGGAGGTGCAATTCAAGTGACGTTTTGGTTTGTTCAATTCATGCTTCAATTTCGTATGCTGTTTTAGTTGCTTTTGTTGGCATGCTCGAATTTCAATTTTCCTTTTTAATTTTGTGCAGTTATATTTTTCCTTTATGGATTTTTTAGTGTCAATGGATAGAGATCATCATTTCTGTTGTTAATTTTTGGCCGCAATTATCATCATGTATGTAATTAGGGCAGACTTTTGCTTAGATTTTTTTTTTATGTCAATCACGTCTTATGCATATGGGTCAGTTATTTGGCAGAACAGAGCATTTTGAGTTTGATACATCAAACTCATGTTGGTTGGAGGATACATCTATATGGGTCTTTCCCCTGATTATGCAGTGGAATTTGTACAGGCCTAATGTTACGGCCACAAATTTGAGAGTGAGTTGGTGTTTCTTGCTGCATTTAAAGAAAAAATTTAGGTTAATTCTTTCCGTTTTTACTTGATTTACACATGAAAAATGCTTGCGATTCGGAAGTTCTAATTAAAAGGTATTGTCTTCTTCTTCTGCAATATATTCATTTCTTCTCTCTTTTATGCTTCAATGTTCCATGTAGTCCCTAAATGATATAGCATATATGCATCAGCTCTTTTACGGGTTGATTGATTGTCTTAAGTAACTTTCAAAAAACGACAAAAGAAGTTGAGGACTTCACTTGGAACATCTTATCTCATTACATTTTTGTTCCTTATGTCAGGTTAATTAGTCGTGCTACTGACATTGAAGGCACTAAGATTATGAACCAACATCTTCACCGCCAGAGAACATCCGCTCATCTCAGCCGGAAGATGTTGGGTTCCAAGCCGGTTCAATATTGCCACTGGATACTACGTTGGTGTTCGATCCATTTACTCCCCAGGCATTTCAAAATGCCGCCTCACTTTCAGAATTGATTCTGCATCCCTATAGTCACTTCAACAATTCAACTTGAGTTATCAGGTAAGACATTTTCTTTTTCTTTATCGTCTTACTTTTTTCCATTTTCGTTCCCAATTTCCAAGCCGCTTTTCTCCAGACCTGAAAATGTATGTTGAATATATATTCTTCATGTTAGCTTCAGTCGTTGTGTGAGTGTAAAATTGTAAATTTAGGATTTTCTACTTCATTGTTAGTTGTTGTACAAAACAACTTTATTGGCGTGTATTTTCCACATGATAATTATCAACTCACTTAAAATCTTAAGTTGTACACCAACTTTCATCTTAAGTTGTATTTTCCACATGATAATTATCAACTCACTTAAAATCTTTTAATAGCACCAGGTTGTTAGTTGTTGTACAAAACAACTTCATTGGCGTGTTTGCATTTTTATTGAGCAGTCAGAATGCTTAAGGAAGAGTTCCAATTGCTTCAGGAGGCTGGATCTTACGTGGGTGAAGTTGTGAAAGTTATGGGTAAATCAAAGGTTTTGGTGAAAGTAAGTTGGTTAATTCTTCTCAAGCCTACCCTCCCATTATCTGAATTTCGTTAGTATTTATGAAACTGCTTGCTGGTTTACATTTCTTTTGCACATGATTTAAGGGATCCTTTGCATGTAGGTTTGGGAAGAGAGATATTAAGAGGCATTGCATACACTGGGTGGGGTTCATTTCAGGGAGGACATCATAATTCATATTCATAAAGAATAAGCTCCTTGGATAATTCGAAATGTCAATGTTTTCCATATTAGTTTCTTTTTTGTCTACCTTTGAGACTCTGCAGAGCATTTCTTGCTTTGTCTAATTTTCCTTTAGTATTATTTTCTGGTGTTTGTTCATAGAGCACAGGATGGCATTGATAATATATGGAGTTAATATTTTTGCTTGAAGGTATGTAGATTAGATAATATATGGAGTTAATATTTGTTTAAAGTTGATTAGATAGATTTTGTGAGGAAATGGGTTTCTTTTGTTGCCAAGATCCCTGGATTAAAACCATGTTCTTCAGACATGGTATAGCAATGGCCTGGAAATTTTGGTATGAATCACTCTATTTTTCCTTCTGATTTACGGTCATGGGTTGGGGAATTTGAGAGGAACAATTAACAACACAACAACACAAGCATCAGAGATATGATGCTTCTTCACATTCTTTCAATTGCGATTTAAAAATTCTGAAACTCCGTAATGGGGTTGCAACTCCATATGAATCATTTGACTACCATGACCTTAGTTTCGTCTTCGGCTCATTCATTCAAGGTACATGCAGACACAACTTTCCGATATATATGACTGTGATTTAGGTTTTCGCTATCTTTTTTCTAATCTATGATTTTTTTCCCAGTGTTTCTCAAGCAAAGCTGAGAAGAGGCGGATAATGAATGGGTTTTAATCATTTCATGGCGATAATCAGGCTGGGCCAATTAACAATACCGCCCGTCGTCAAGCTCTACCAAGTTGTAGAAGCTCATTCACATCTTTTCGGAATTCATTGATCAACGGAACAACATGAATCAAGCAGGACACCAATTTGTGTGAGCTAATATTGTTTTTAAGTTCTTTTAGGTTAATGGAACAACATGAACCAAGCAGTGGCACTTAGCCCCATTCAGATGGTACTTTGGGATTGGTTCAATGTTTGTGTAGTTTTTGGATTAAATGAGTAGTGTGTTTGAAAAACTTTTGATTTGATTTTACCTTGAAGATCTTATACTTCTATATTTTCATAACTTCAATTTTCTGTAGAAGGCATAACTTGATTTGACTATGATTAGTCACCTCTGAAATAGAATTATATGAGTGCAACAATGATTCACTTCTACATGTAATAGTCAACACCTGAATATATGACATTTATTTTCTTTCTTTAGTGATCAACTTTTTTATTTTAGTTTTAATTAAATAGCTCTTCAATTACAACAGTATCTACAAATTTCTACATATACTGATTGACTTTTTAAACAGTCTACGTTCTCCGTGCATCGCACGGGTTTCCTACTAGTATATATATATATATATATATTCAAAATAAATTAAAAAGAAATAATATTGCAATTAGATTTAGGAAATCGTAAAACCGACCTAGTGCGATTAGAATTAAGAGAATTAGTTATTAAGGTGATTATATAAGTTCATTACATCCCGATTATCTTCCTCAAGCTCCAAGGCCCAAGCGCAAAGCTCAAAGCTCAAAGCCCAAAGCCCAAAGCCCAAGCTTTCTTCTTCTGCGTCCTAACACCATACTGCAAAAAACCAGTTTTTATACTTACGGTGACAACCAGCGACTACCCGCCGGACGAAATTTCAACTTCATCCAAAAAAGCAAAACTTTGCTTCTCAATTGAACCATGTCGAATTTCTAGAGTCCAATTTCCAGAGGAGCTGCTGTACGAAATATTTCTTAAGCTGCCTGTGAAGTCTCTAATCCGGTTTCGTTCCGTATCTAAAGGTATGCGTCGACTAATCGATAGCCCAATTTTTATTAAAAATCATAATATTCATCGATCCGTAATAAGTGAAAGAGCTAGATCCCTCTCGGTCGACTCGTATTCGGATGATGATGAAGAGTATGCCATCTTACTCTACCAATACAGGCTCAATCGATTTTTATCCTTGAATTTTGACAATGATGATAACAATAATAATAATCTGAATCGCGGCAAGGTAATAAAGCTTAATTGTAATTTTGCTAAGGAGGGCATGATTCTAATGGGTTGGTGCTGCAATGGAATTTTTTGCTTTAAGAATTCCCACGCTCGAGATCCAGTAAGCTATGTTTTTTGGAACCCCTCTAATGGCACTTTTCGAAAGGTTAATGTTTGTTCTTCCCGTCTACCCTACTCGCAAAGGTTTCCATGGGTTATGACAATGTTAACGATGATTATAAGATAATCGGCTTTATAGACGATGAACCAGGTCTGCAAGTTTACAGCTTCCGAAAAGATTCATGGAGAAAATTATTCCATAGGGATTTTCCTTCGGGTAGGGGTGTTTACGGGCCTTATGGCTCTATAAAAGCAGTTTGTGTTGGTGGTGTTATGCATTGGTTGTGGGCTAATGGTACCAACGAAAAATATTTATTTATTGGTATATTTATTGCTGCATTCAATCTTGCTACAGAAACCTTTACCTCATTACCTCTACCCTCGGAAGCTAGACAACTCCAACTCCAACCGTGTCATTTTACGGACTTCAGAGGTCGTTTATGCATAACTTTCCTTCCGACAGGTTATCTGCTAAGAAATGATGGTCCACATACTATCTGGGTGATGGAAAAGTATGGAGTTGAAAGATGAATTTTTTTTTTAATAAATGCTGAAAAATAAAATATTTATCGTTTCGGCGCTCATCTCAAATTATTTCCTCCGAATGGGTCCACGTCAGCATTGTTTAATGAAGCCGTTGGTTGAACCTGCGGCTTTACCCTTAATTTGAAAATTATCAAAGCCACTGGTTCAGCCCTGGGAAAAAAACGGGAAGCCTCTGTATTCCTGAGAAATTTTACATATGCAGAAGCCGCTGGTTGAACCAACGGCTTTAGCAGTTATATAAAAAAAAAACGCGATTTTCACCCCATTTTCTTATTTCCAACCCTAAAACCAAAATCCCCAAATTCTCTCCCAGCGGATTTCGCCACCCCAACTCAAATTAGTCCATTTCGCATCAAGATTCTTACTTTCTTCAACCAAATCAAAGGTTTCATCCATAGTTTATCATCCAAATTACTCCATTTCGCATCGAAATTCTCTCCCAACCCATATCAAAAGTGAAAATCGCAGGTTTTTTTTCGTTTTTTTGTTGCAATTGAAAGCATTCCTTGTTTGGATAACGAATAAGTGTTGATATTCATCGATTTGTGATATGTGTAGAAGGTTGTTTGTTTAATTTTATTAGTTTTCGATTTATATTGTGTATGCGGATTTGGTTTTAGGTTTTGCTTGAGTTGAGATGTAATCTTGAAGTCTATGTTAGAAATTCATTAAAGGGTGTTAAAAGTAGGAGTTAATTTAGTTTTTTTAAAGTGATGGAGATATATAATTATCCGTTGACTTGTTGGTGGAATGGTGAAATAGTAATTGACGGTGAAAATGTTACTTACAAAGGTGGTTGTGAAACCTTTATTATTGTCAATAGTAACATTGGTATCAATGAGCTTAAGAATGAGATATATGATGCTATGGAGGTTGATAGTACTAGATTTGACCTAAACGTGAAGATGAAATTCCCTAGTGTGCGAGGCTATAAAGTGTTAGCTTTAAGTAATGATCGTGGTTTAAAAGCTATGTGGGCAAGCGTGTGTCAATCGAAAGCCCCCTCTATGGATTTATATATTGAATTGACACCCATTGAACAACCTAACATGTCATTCACCAACATGCTTGTTAGTCAAGTTGAGGATCCCAATTGGTTTGTGTCTTTGTCGACTAATAATGTTGATGAAGCATCACTAGATGGTAATATCGAAGGGGATGAGATTGAAGACGAGGATGATATGTTGTTGTTAAGTCGGGATGAAGATAGTGGGGTAGACCTAGTATCATTAAAGGATCATGATACCGAGTTTACTAAGCTTCATTCTATAGATGAAGAATATTTAAACAGTTGGTATAACTCTAGTGATTTTCAATATAAGAGCGGTGGTGAGTTTGGGGTGGGGCAAGAATTTGCCAACAAAAAAGCATTGGGGCAAATTGTGACAACATACAATGTCGAAAGGAACCAAGTCTATAAAACCACAAAATCGAAACCTCACACCGTCACATTCAAATGTGGAAGGAAACCAATTGCTTGTAGTTGGTATTTAAGAGCCTCTCAAAAGAATGTTGCATCGGATGTCTTCACTATCGTCACCTATAAAGGCCCCCACGAAAACTCTTGTGTGGTTCACAAACCATCCATGGATCACCCGAATTTAAAGCGAGAGTTTATCAGCAACGCTATAAAGCCTCTTGTGCAAGCAGATTGGGGGGTGAAAGTTAGTGTACTAAAAGCCTTCATAACAAAAGAATTCAACTTCACGATCTCTTATGGTAAAGCATGGAGTGCAAAACAAAAGGCGATAGGTGCTCTTTATGGAGATTGGGAGGAGTCTTACCAATATCTTCCTCGTTACATGGAAGCTTTGAAAGAAGCAAATCCGGGCACCGTGGTGCATTTTGTTAATAAGCCAACCCACGATCCTTACACTGAACAATTTCATTGTGTTTTTTGGGCATTTGGCCCCTCAATCAGAGGTTTCCAACATTGCAGGCCTGTCATCACAATTGATGGAACTCATTTATACGGGAAGTATCGTGGCGTTATGTTGATTGCCATGGGAGTTGATGCGAATGAACAACTTTTTCCATTAGCATTTGCCATAGTTGAAAAAGAAGATCACGACAATTGGAGGTGGTTTTTGGCTTGCATAAGGTGTTTTGTCACAAAACGTCATGGACTTTGTGTCATCTCCGACCGGCATGCGGGTATCCTATCAGCATTGTCTACAGAGGGTAGTGGTTGGAAGGAGCCATATGCTTTTCATAGATTTTGTATCGGACATCATGCATCCAACATCCAAAAGACGTTCAAAAATACGGATTTGAAAAAAATGTTTACCAACACAGCTATGGAACATCAAATTCGCAAATTTGATAAAGGGATGCAAAAGATCGTGATATGATCCCGGATACCGTTATTGATCCTTTAAGTGTTGTTTCCCATGTTGATCCATTGATCATTAATGATGGTCCGGTCACGAGACTTCAAGCTAGGAAAAGACGAGAAGCTTTGAATACGTTGGTTCATAAAATTCAGTTGGAATACGACGAATCCCCGGAAGATGAAATGCCTCTTAAAATTCTCATTTATGCGATTGAATTAGTTAACGGAGCCGATTAACTATTTTTATATTTATAAGTGTTTTATATATGTTTCTATTTAAGTATATAAATTGGATAATTATTGGCTAGAAGTCAAACAAAGGTGGCGCCACTTTTGAAGATTAAAATCAAGCTTGGAAGAATCAAGATACAATGCATTTGGAGCTTTCAAGATACATGAAGATACATTGACTCTAGATGGCTAATCTTGGTGAACCTTGGGGCGCCACATTTGTAGTATTCTTAGGAAGTCTTTTCATTTTTGTTCATGAATCCTAGTCCTTATTTGGCCCTATAAATTGGCATCTTATTGTACTTGGAAAAATCAGATTTTCATTGATATAAAATATATTTCACTTCTTAAGTGTGTTGAGAATTCTTGTGTAGAGAATTCGAAAATCGAACAAGGATCAAGACTTTGAGCGGGTCTTGTTAGTTCTATACCGAGATTGCTAAGCACGGGTTCGCTTAGAGGTTAAGGTTATACCGAGGTTGCCAATCACATTGTTCGATTGGAGGTCGAGGTGCTCAATCCCGTTGTCATTCTTAATCTCAATCACGATCCACTCTTCAAATCGTGAATAAACCTTTCGGGGTTCACGTCGGTTGGTATCAGAGACTTTGGTTGAGATACCTTCAGTTTTTCTTCCTCTCCTCCCCTCTTTTCTTACGTTCAAAAAAAAAAAAAAAAAAAAAAATACTCAAGGCCAATTGGCTAAGAGCTTTCAAAAAGACATCCAAGACGGGTAGCATAAACGTACGTAAGTATAAGAACGGTTGTTCCGTACGTGTACCCCGGTACATCAAGCAAATTGTACGTAAGTATAAGAACGGTTGTTCCGTACAAGTACCAAAAAGTCGGATAATATAAAAAATAAAAAAAAAAGAAGAAAAGAAAAGAGAAAGGGATTGATAGGTTGAAGAAGGAGGTAAACAAAGAATCACAATGGGAGATCAACAAGAAATTCGTGAATATATGCGGCAAAACAATGAAAATATGGCGAATCTGACACGTCAAATTGTTGCCCTTTTTGCTCGGTTGGATGAACGTGATAATGCGGGTACTAATGCTGGTGATTCACACCATGATAATGATGATGAACAAAGTGATGCGGAATCTGAGAGGAGTAATGCGCGGTCGGAACGACGGAGGCACCATAGGCGTTCCACTCCAACCAACTTCAAACAAAAAATTCCTCCATTTCAAGGTACAAATAATCCTGAAATTTTTTTAGATTGGTCTCGAAAAGTTGATCAAATTTTTAATTGTTATGAATATTCTGAAAAAGACAAGATTAACTTGGCCACAAGTGAGTTTGGCACATTTGCTTCTCTTTGGTTGGAACAGTTTAACAGAAACAGGATTAAGGAAAATGATGTCACAATTTCCTCATGGGCCGAATTAAAACGTGAGATGCGAAGGAAATTTGTTCCCCCATCATATCAACGTGAACAATTTCAAAAATTACAATCATTAACACAAGGCGGTTTGACGGCTCATGAATTACACCAAGAGATGGAATTAACTTTGATAAGAACCGGCACCGAAGAAAGTGAGGAAACAAAGATGGCTCGATACATTGGAGCTTTGCGGCCTGAAATTCGTTATTAGGTTGGACTCAAGAATTGTGATACCTTGCTGGATATGGTTCACACCGCTGATTTTGTGGAAAAACATCTCAAGGAAAAGGCACCGGACAGACGTGCCATTTCAAACTTTCGTGGTCAGCCGTTTCAAAGCAAGGGGACCGACGGTAAGTTTTCTAAAAATCAGCCTACTTCTTTTACACCTCCCCGTCCGTATGTTGAACGAGCTAGTAATGCAACTAGACTTAAGGAAATTGAAAAAGTAAAATCTGTTGATTCTACTCGTGCACCTACTAGTCAAATGCAATGCTTTAAGTGTAAATGTTTAGGACATAGGCAATCTGAATGTCCTACTAAACGTGCTATGATTGCGGTGGGTGAAAATTTGTATGTCTCTGATCACGAGAATGAGGAACCCTCGGCTGAAAATGTGAATGAATCGATGATGAATATGTTGACCATCCTATTAATATTGACGCCTCCCATTCTGTTTTGATAGTAAAAAAATCTTTAAATGCTAAGGCAAAACTTGCTAGTGATAATCAACGGGAAAATGTGTTTCAAAGTCGTTGTTTTATTGGGGGAAAAATTTGTAGCTTGATTATCGATTCTGGAAGTTGTACTAATGTGATTAGCTATGAAGTTGTGGACAAATTAGGTCTTACCACTATGAAACACCCAACTCCATATCGATTACAATGGCTAAATGAAAGTGCGGAGGTTCGGGTTACAAAACAGGCCTTAATTTCTTTTTCTCTTGGTAAGTATGAGGATACTATATTGTGTGATGTTGCGCCCATGCAAGTGTTGGATCGTAGAGTGCGCAATATATATATCCTAGAGGGGGGGTGAATAGGATATTACGGCTTTTTAAGTTTTAATTACCCTTTTTGGAGTTTCAAAATACTTAACCTAATATTGAAAATAAACTAGGCGGAAGATCTAGCTAGAATCAACGTTTATAGGTTAAGGTTCTTGTGAATTCAGAATCTTAAGAATTTAAAGAATTAATTCCTGGTCAGTTTAACATGCAATTATGTAAGTGTGTTTCTAATTCAGTTTCCAGAAAACACTTGTGCTGATTTTAATAGTTGATTAAACTATCATACAGTCCTATGTGTCAATATCAAGCACACATCCACAGTTTTTCACTATATGATTTTGCGATTCTGATTACAGCAAGTTTTTCAATGCTGAAAATAAAATACAAGATGAATAAATTTTGTTCCGACTTATTAATCTTTCAGATCACACTTTAGTATATGAATCACAGCCACAACAGTGACACAAAGTCACAGTGATTCAAATACAGTTCTTTCTCTGAAAATTAATACAACAGAATCGATACAACCTTTACTTTACTTATCCTAACAAGTTCTTAATTAAAGACGCAAATTAATAAAGCAACTTGAAAGCAATTAGTAAACACGAGAACTTCCTGAAGAGAACACAAAGTTCTGGCTGTGAGATGAACTGGTGCCAGAGACAAGCCTTGGAGCAATCCCAAAGCTTAAGCTGGATCCCCAGATAAAATCACCACAACCCAGTTTTTTAATTCAGACCACGCAAGATAGATCCAAATCAAAAACCCGAATTCCTACAACTCGGATCAGAGATGAACCGAGAAGTAAGAATACTATAAACAGTTTCGTAAACACAAGGCAGATTTTTAGTGAATAGAAAATGTTTGATCAGCTTGTTGCTTGATCAGTTTAGTATCACTGAGAATTTATAGGCAAGTAAATAGTAAGGCATTTACTGAACCACTTTGAAAACATAATATGCAATGAATGTGGTTATTCAAAAGTCCGCCATTGGTTTTAAAAATAGTAATAAGTGTTGCTGTATTCTAAAAAGACTGTTGAAAATATTTGGAGAAAACCTTTCAGATGCAGCATTGAAACAACACAAGTAGTAAATGCACTGTATAGGGAACACAGACAGTTTTCTTGACTTATTTTCTTAGAATTTCGAGTTGATAAAAATACAGCAACATATTTGTTTATTTTAACAGTATATATATATATATATATATATATAGCATTTTAGAGCAAGAAATTCATATAGACACTAAGAAAATATATATATATTTATGAAAACAGAGAATTCTCAGTGTGGCATTAAGGAGAGTATGAGTGTGTCATGAATATAGATGTAGGTTCATAACACACTGAATCTGAAGGCACAGGTAACCCGAAAATGCTTCATCTCGGCTATATTCTGATTCATAGCAGATGAGCATGGAGTATATCATTTCATAAGATCAATACTCAGGATTTGATTCATAAATCATAGGATTTCATCAAATCTTTAACCGAGTGGGACATGCAAATGATGCAGGTGCTAATGAATCATTAATCAGGATTTTGACAACAAAAAAAAACAGTCATAGAGCACATAACCTGATTTCATCATATTAATGACCTAGAGTAATCAAACAAGACATAAACTTATTGATCTATACAGTTTGACTAGATCGAAAATTGTTTTTGTCATTTTCTTGATGAAATGCATCAAAGTAAATCTGACCCAAAAATATCAATCAAAGAATTAATCAGATTATAACGCCGACATAGATGACTCATTAATCAGAGCTGGTTAACCAGAAAAGTCTGATTTCGTCATAGTGCTTTAGTACAGTGCCTCAAACAAACTCAAATTTGCATAGCATTCATATTGACTTATCAATAAAGGTGCAGCAAAAGGTGATTTTATCAAAAGAATAGCCTAGACACATGAATCGAATTAAGAATGATTCAGACTCATCAATTCAAAAGACTTGGTTCATAAATCGAGAATCAATTTCACCAAGTATAGACTCGAAAAACTTATCAAAGCTGAGACAGAAATTCAGCTATACTTCCTGACCATTTATTCAAAATTCGTGAGCCATTTTCAGAGGCATGGTGACCTGTGGTTCAACGAAGAAGAAAAATGCCACGAATTTTCTTCAATCGGGTCACGATTTATCGATTCTTGGCCACATAGGTCACAGATTTATCTTCGATCAAATAAGAAAACATTAAGGCTTGAGTTTATGAATGATTTGATTTCATAGAAGATTCAATCTGCTCAATCGAGTGTGAAATCGTTTTGAAGGAGAAAGTAATAGAATTTGTAATATGATAGATAGAGGTGATAATTTGGTTGGAGTTTCGGACAGGGAGTTGAAGAATTGGGAAGGACTGAGAGTGTAATGGAGCTGTTGATTTAAAATTTTTTTTTTTTTGTCTGAATGAAGAAGGGATGTAAGAAGAAAAGATTTGTCTGAAAGAAAAGGAACGGAAGCGGCTGTATGTGAAATGGTTATGCAGGATTAGGTTTTGGTTTATATGAGTAGGGTAAATCTTTTTTATTATTATTATTTTTTAATAAAGAAATGGAGTAAAAGGATTGAAATGAAAAGAAAATTGTTATTTTGTAATGTTCAAGGTCCGAAGAAAGGCTGGGCCGTGAGGTCAATTATTGTTGAACCCAATGAACATGATATCAACACCATATCATATAAAATGTGATGATAAATATATATCATACACATATTTTGTTTTAATCATTTATGGTGTGTGTTTCATGGTACCTGCAAAAAGAAAATGCCGTTGTAAGTCATACGACTTCTTGGCAGAGTTAGTCACCGATAAAATATATATATGGCACATCAAATTAAGGTACTGTAAAATTAATCAAACCTTATATGGATTATTGTGGGCACAACAATATCCCAACAATTCTCCCCCTTTTGATTAATTTTACAAAATACCTACGCTCCCCCTAAATTGCAGCTCCCCCTACATATATACATCTCTCCCCCTTATTTTGAAAAAGAAATCAAAAGAAGGGTCTAAAGAGGAACCATACATAGGTCACTACGCAGCCTTTCGAACAAAGCCTGGGGTAGAGGCTTCGTGAAAATGTCGGCGACTTGCTGCGCAGTAGGCACAAACTCTATAGATATCATACCATTGGTCACATGGTCTCGTATAAAGTGATAACGGATATCTATATGTTTGGCACGAGAGTGCAATATTGGATTGCGGGACAAGTCTATGGCACTAGTGCTGTCACAGTAGACTGTCACGCAAGGTATAATAAGGCCGAAATCAGCAAGCTGCTGTTTGATCCACAGAAGCTGGGCACAACAATTACTTAAAGCAACATACTCGGCCTCGGTGGTGCTCAAAGCAACGCTGGGCTGCTTCTTGGAGAACCACGAGACGAGTCTATTGCCTAAGAACTCGCACGTGCCACTAGTGCTTTTGCGTTCCACACGGCAACCTCCATAGTCGGCATCACTATATGCGAGTAGTGTGAATGGTGTAGATGTGGCATAAAAAAGACTCAAAGTGGGGGTGTGCCTAAGATAGCGAAAGATTTGTTTGATTGCCCCAAAGTGTGACATCTTAGGGTTTGCTTGGAAACGTGCACATAGACAGACGGCAAACATAATATCCGGTCGGGAAGCAGTCAAATAAAGTAGGGAGCCTATCATGGATCTATAAAGGTGTTGGTCAAATGGTTGGCCATCTTCATCCGTAGTCAGCCTGACAGATGAGGTCATAGGCGTGCTTGCAGGCTTAAGTGTGTCAAACTTGAATTTAGTGAGCATGTCCTTAATGTATTTGGTTTGACTAACATGTGTTCCTGAGGGAGTTTGTTTGATTTGTAGACCAAGGAAGAAAGTGAGCTCTCCCATAGCCGACATCTCAAAATTAGACTTCATCAAAGTCTCAAACTCAGTGCATAGGTCGGGATTGGTGGAGCCAAAGATGATATCATCTACATACACTTGAGCAATCAGGATATCTGAACCAGATTTCTTAATGAATAGAGTATTATCCACTCTACCCCTAGAGAAACCATGTTCCAGCAACATAGATGATAGCCGGTCGTACCAGGCTCGGGGGGCTTGCTTCAAGCCATAAAGTGCTTTCTTGAGGCGGTAGACATGATCTCGGTGAAGTGTATCCTCAAAACCCGGAGGTTGGCGAACATACACTTCCTCCTTGATAAGACCGTTCAAAAACGCACTCTTAACGTCCATCTGGAATAGCTTTAGGTCAAAAGCGGATGCAAACGCTATAAGTAGGCGAATGGCTTCAAGCCGAGCGACTGGAGCAAAGGTCTCATCGTAGTCGATGCCTTCCTCTTGGCAATACCCTTGTGCCACCAGTCGGGCCTTATTCCGAACGACTACCCCGTTTTCATCCATTTTATTCCTAAAGACCCATCTCGTTCCTATAGTGTGTGTCTTGGGAGGTAAAGGGACTAGTTCCCATACATCATTTCTTTCGAATTGATGTAACTCCTCTTGCATGGCTATCACCCAATCCGTGTCTAGTAGTGCTTCTTTTACATTTTTAGGTTCAATTACAGATACTAAAGCGGTAAAAGGAGAAGGAAGAGTGGACCGACGAGTGGATACACCAGCAGTGGGATCTCCAATGATAAGATCTGGAGTGTGATCACGATCCCATGTGCGTTGTCGTAAGGAGGTAGGTTGCTCATTTTGTTCAGTACGTTGTTCACCATGGGGTTCACCATTTGCTAAGGTTTCATCACCCATGGGTCTGTTTTCAGCAATAGGAGCCTCTGGAGTAGGAGTTTCAGGAATCTCCGGGCTTACTTCATTTGTGGCGGAGGAAGAAACTCAAACTCGGAATAATCTGCAAGCTTAGCTTTTTCTAATAATTCTTTAATTCCTTCCACATTAATACACGCATTAGTCATGGAATATGATTCATTAAATGAGACATGTATGGACTCACAAACGCGTCGTGAAATCGGATCATAACATCTATATGCCCGTGAGGTTTCCGAATAACCCACGAATATGCATTCGGTGGACTTAGATGCAAATTTATCCAAGTTTCCCTTATCGTTTAAGACAAAACATTTTGACCCGAAAACATGGAAATAGTTTATTTTGGGTGGTCGGTTCCTAAGAATCTCGTAGGGAGTCTTGTGCAAGGTCTTTCGAATGGATAATCTGTTAATATTATAACAGGCACAAGAAACCGCTTCAGCCCATAGGAAACGAGGCACATTGAACTCGTTTAGCATCGTTCGTGCCGACTCCTGGAGAGAGCGATTTTTACGCTCAACAACCCCGTTTTGTTGTGGAGTTCTAGGAGCAGAAAACTCATGTCGAATACCGGAGTATTCACAAAACTCAATAAGTTCTGCATCAATGAATTCTCCGCCTCTATCGCTCCGGACAGTCACAACCGATATATCAAAAGTATTCTGTAATTGCTTCACCAGAGTTTCAAATGACGTAGCACTGTCACTCTTGTGAGTCAAGAACAGAACCCATGTGTATCGGGAGTAATCATCTACAACTACGAGGGCATACGACTTCCATCCAAGGCTTCGAACACGACTTGGGCCAAACAGATCGATATGCAAGAGTTCAAGTGTGCGTGTAGTGGTGATGTCTTGTTTGGATTTGAAAGAAGTCTTTGTTTGTTTGCCTTTGATGCAAGGCTCACAAAACTTGAAGTCTTTCAAGTCAAACTTTGGTAGTCCACGAATTAGATTTTGGCTAACCAATTTCTGCATGGTGGAGATACCAACGTGTCCTAGGCGTCGATGCCCGAGATTAACATTGTCATTCTCAGAGACAAGACAAGATATTGGACAGTCCGGAAGCTTATCAAGTTCGATAGTATATATATTGTCCTCACGATGACCGGACAAGAGAAGCTTACCAGACATATCTTTTATCTTGCACGTCTTTTTGTCGAATGTAATCTCTAGATCGGAATCACTAAGTTGGGAAATGCTCAAAAGATTATGAGTTAAGTTGTTTACAAAATACACATTGTTTATGATGAGCGATTCAGGGTTACCAATGGATCCTTCACCAAGGATCTTTCCTTTGGAGCCATCACCGAAAGTGACAGAGCCTCCTTTGGATTTGGGTTCGTATGATCGAAAGAGTGTGAAGTTTCCAGTCATGTGCCTAGAGCAACCGCTGTCTAGCACCCATTTATTAGGATTCTTCATGGTCTTAGTTTAGGGCAATCCTGCAACCAAAGAGTAGTTGAGGTCCCCTTTAGTCTTTTGGGTCCTTAAGGGTTAGTATTGGTGGAAACCTTTCTCACCCATACTTGTTTGACTTTAGGTACCCATATCTTCTTAATCTTGGGTTTATGTGCAGGTCTAGATCCATAGGAACTAGAGGGCTGATCATAAAAGCCAAAATAAGACCCATATGGATAGTGGGGTTGGTCATAGTGATATTGCGGTTGAAAATTGTTATAAGAATTATAGGACACTCGTGGTTTAACATAGGTGTAATTAGGTGCTTGATGTATCCCATAATCATGGTGCATACGTGGAGCATAGTTCGCTTGACGAGAGGTAGTCTGTCGAGTTGGACTCCTTGAGTACCTCTGGTCATACTTGTATGCGTGTTTAGGTGCTTTTGTGTGCTGTTTGTAAAAACGTTTGGGGGAAGGGGGTCTAATGTTCTTTAAGGCAATTGGCCTTGGTTCCAAGATCTTTTCTTTGAGCTTCAAGTCTTTGAGAAGAGTCTCCTTGTAAGAAGTCTCATACCCACTGACTATTGGCCCCTTCTCTAACCCTTGAATGGTTTTCTTGAGTGTAATAGACTCAGTTTTTAGAGAAGCATTTTCCAACTCAAGATCTCGATACTTTAGCTCAAGTGCACTTAAAGAATTAATTAGTTGGAGGAGTTGATCCTCATTTCGCAAAATAATATCTTGTAGGTGTTCATTTTTGCCTTTAAGGTTTGAGTTTTCGATGGCTAATTTTTCATTTAATTCATACAATTCATCATTAGAGAAAGATGGATTAGACAGAATCTCATCCGTGTCGTTTGTGGTCCGGGAGTATGCCATAAGAGCAACATTTGCTTTCTCACTCTTTTCTGAGTCGATTCAGCAGCGTCGTTGTCCGAACTATCGGACCAAGCGGCTAAAGCAGGTTTTACTTTCTTTTTATTATCAAAAACAGGTTTAGCTTTCTTTTCAGATTTAGACTTGCGATTCGGACATTCATTGGCAATATGCCCCTTTTGCTGACATTCGTAGCAACGGACATCGGAACCCCTTTTGGCTTTGCCTTTTTGGGATTTAGGTTCAGATTTTGAACCTTTATTGAACTTTAAGAATTTCTTAAAGTTACGAACCATAAGTGCATGATCTTCATTATCACTCTCACTTTCGGTAGTCTCAGATTTGATGGGCTGGGATTTGGCCTTGAGTGCCACTCCCTTAGTCTCGGGCTTAGTGTGCTTGCGAGAGGACAGCATGCTCTCGTGTACAAGCAATGAGCCAATAAGTTCATCCTTTTTCAGAGTGTTTAGATCCTTAGCCTGTTGTATAGCCGTAACCATGGCGTCCCATTCTTGGGGCAGGCTTCTAAGGATCTTTTGAACAATCTTTTTGGATTTAAAGGTTTTACCTAGTGCAGAAAGTGTAGTGATAATATCGGTGAATCTAGTATCCATGTCACCGATTGTCTCGTTTGAACCCATCCTAAATGATTCATATGCAAACATGAGTTGGTTAATTTTATTATCCTTAACTTGATTATTACCCTCATGACGCATTTCAAGATGTTCCCATATTTCTTTAGCAGTCTTACAATCTAAGACGTATTTGCCCTCAGCTGGACTTAATGCATTAACAAGGATAGCGGTAGCCTTAGAATTGAGGGTCATCTTTCGATAATCCTCATCATCTAATTCATCTCTTTCCTTCTTAACTTGCACTATCACACCCTCATCTCTACCTTCCTTAGTAGGGACAAAGGGTCCATCCACTATAATGAACCATAGTCGGATGTCCATTGCCTCTACATGGAGTTGCATAGCCCTCTTCCACTGAATATAACCAGTACCATCAAAATAGGGAGGTCTTACCAATGATAAGCCCTCACGTGGTGGTGCATGGTTATAGTTCATGGAAGCCATTTAATTAATTCTAGGCGTTTGAATGATAATGAGATGCAGTACAATGCGATTCAATGCACTTACAACTAATGTAGTGATACAATGCAAATTACAATGCAGCTGGACGGATTCAAATAAGATGTGACAAAAATCTCAGATTCGATATGTGTTGCAAGTGGTGTGTGAATAGTCTTAGCACTTAAACGTTTGCAGAAAATAAAACGTGGTCAGAAAACAAGTGACTGAATCTAAAATTCAGCCAGAGCGAGACTTAACAGATTTATTTTTGTAAACTAAAAGCACAAATACAACACCTGCAGGTATCACAGTTCAGTAGGCGGTAATTCAGTTGCTATAACACATCAAACACAGAACAAATATACAGCACTTAAGCACAGATACAGGTTTCAGCAGTTTATCAAAATGGAAGTTATCAACACAGTTAATTCAGCAAGCAGAAAATCAGGATTTGAATCACAAGAAACCATGCTCCGATACCACTTGTTGGATCGTAGAGTGCGCAATATATATATCCTAGAGGGGGGGTGAATAGGATATTACGGCTTTTTAAGTTTTAATTACCCTTTTTGGAGTTTCAAAATACTTAACCTAATATTGAAAATAAACTAGGCGGAAGATCTAGCTAGAATCAACGTTTATAGGTTAAGGTTCTTGTGAATTCGGAATCTTAAGAATTTAAAGAATTAATTCCTGGTCAGTTTAACATGCAATTATGTAAGTGTGTTTCTAATTCAGTTTCCAGAAAACACTTGTGCTGATTTTAATAGTTGATTAAACTATCATACAGTCCTATGTGTCAATATCAAGCACACATCCACAGTTTTTCACTATATGATTTGCGATTCTGATTACAGCAAGTTTTTCAATGCTGAAAATAAAATACAAGATGAATAAATTTTGTTCTGACTTATTAATCTTTCAGATCACACTTTAGTATATGAATCACAGCCACAACAGTGACACAAAGTCACAGTGATTCAAATACAGTTCTTTCTCTGAAAATTAATACAACAGAACTGATACAACCTTTACTTTACTTATCCTAACAAGTTCTTAATTAAAGACGCAAATTAATAAAGCAACTTGAAAGCAATTAGTAAACACGAGAACTTACTGAAGAGAACACAAAGTTCTGGCTGTGAGATGAACTGGTGCCAGAGACAAGCCTTGGAGCAATCCCAAAGCTTAAGCTGGATCCCCAGATAAAATCACCACAACCCAGTTTTTTAATTCAGACCACGCAAGATAGATCCAAATCAAAAACCCGAATTCCTACAACTCGGATCAGAGATGAACTGAGAAGTAAGAATACTATAAACAGTTTCGTAAACACAAGGCAGATTTTTAGTGAATAGAAAATGTTTGATCAGCTTGTTGCTTGATCAGTTTAGTATCACTGAGAATTTATAGGCAAGTAAATAGTAAGGCATTTACTGAACCACTTTGAAAACATAATATGCAATGAATGTGGTTATTCAAAAGTCTGCCATTGGTTTTAAAAATAGTAATAAGTGTTGCTGTATTCTAAAAAGACTGTTGAAAATATTTGGAGAAAACCTTTCAGATGCAGCATTGAAACAACACAAGTAGTAAATGCACTGTATAGGGAACACAGACAGTTTTCTTGACTTATTTTCTTAGAATTTCGAGTTGATAAAAATACAGCAACAGATTTGTTTATTTTAACAGTATATATATATATATATATATAGCATTTTAGAGCAAGAAATTCATATAGACACTAAGAAAATATATATATATTTATGAAAACAGAGAATTCTCAGTGTGGCATTAAGGAGAGTATGAGTGTGTCATGAATATAGATGTAGGTTCATAACACACTGAATCTGAAGGCACAGGTAACCCGAAAATGCTTCATCTCGGCTATATTCTGATTCATAGCAGATGAGCATGGAGTATATCATTTCATAAGATCAATACTCAGGATTTGATTCATAAATCATAGGATTTCATCAAATCTTTAACCGAGTGGGACATGCAAATGATGCAGGTGCTAATGAATCATTAATCGGGATTTTGACAACAAAAAAAAACAGTCATAGAGCACATAACCTGATTTCATCATATTAATGACCTAGAGTAATCAAACAAGACATAAACTTATTGATCTATACAGTTTGACTAGATCGAAAATTGTTTTTGTCATTTTCTTCAGTGAAATGCATCAAAGTAAATCTGACCCAAAAATATCAATCAAAGAATTAATCAGATTATAACGCCGACATAGATGACTCATTAATCAGAGCTGGTTAACCAGAAAAGTCTGATTTCGTCATAGTGCTTTAGTACAGTGCCTCAAACAAACTCAAATTTGCATAGCATTCATATTGACTTATCAATAAAGGTGCAGCAAAAGGTGATTTTATCAAAAGAATAGCCTAGACACATGAATCGAATTAAGAATGATTCAGACTCATCAATTCAAAAGACTTGGTTCATAAATCGAGAATCAATTTCACCAAGTATAGACTCGAAAAACTTATCAAAGCTAAGACAGAAATTCAGCTATACTTCCTGACCATTTATTCAAAATTCGTGAGCCATTTTCAGAGGCATGGTGACCTGTGGTTCAACGAAGAAGAAAAATGCCACGAATTTTCTTCAATCGGGTCACGATTTATCGATTCTTGGCCACATAGGTCACAGATTTATCTTCGATCAAATAAGAAAACATTAAGGCTTGAGTTTATGAATGATTTCAGATTTCATAGAAGATTCAATCTGCTCAATCGAGTGTGAAATCGTTTTGAAGGAGAAAGTAATAGAATTTGTAATATGATAGATAGAGGTGATAATTTGGTTGGAGTTTCGGACAGGGAGTTGAAGAATTGGGAAGGACTGAGAGTGTAATGGAGCTGTTGATTTAAATTTTTTTTTTTTTTGTCTGAATGAAGAAGGGATGTAAGAAGAAAAGATTTGTCTGAAAGAAAAGGAACGGAAGCGGCTGTATGTGAAATGGTTATGCAGGATTAGGTTTTGGTTTATATGAGTAGGGTAAATCTTTTTTATTATTATTATTTTTTAATAAAGAAATGGAGTAAAAGGATTGGGCTGAAAAGAAAATTGTTATTTTGTAATGTTCAAGGTCCGAAGAAAGGCTGGGCCGTGAGGTCAATTATTGTTGAACCCAATGAACATGATATCAACACCATATCATATAAAATGTGATGATAAATATATATCATACACATATTTTGTTTTAATCATTTATGGTGTGTGTTTCATGGTACCTGCAAAAAGAAAATGCCGTTGTAAGTCATACGACTTCTTGGCAGGGTTAGTCACTGATAAAATATATATATGGCACATCAAATTAAGGTACTAGGCCGACCTTGGCAATATGATAGGCGTGCTATGCATGATGGATTTACCAATAATTACAAGTTTTCGTTAAATGGTAAGACACACACTTTGGTTTCATTATCCCCACACGAGTCTCGAGATGAAGACTTGCGTCTTGCTAAGGGACGTGTCCAACAAGCTGCCCAAAATTCTATATCTAAATCGGAAAAAAATGTTACTTTGGTGGATGACAATATTCTTAGTAGGGGAATTTCAAATGATAAACCAAGGCTGGCCAAAAAAAGTGCTTTCTTAATTTTATTCAAGGAACCGATTATGTCCACTCCACACACAATCACTCGCCTTCTTCCCATGGAGAAAGGTCCTGAATTTTCGCCCTCTTATTCCCGTACTTGTTTGCTGGTAATTCTTGACTTGACTGATTCTTTGCCTAGTGTTGTTATTGCTTTGTTGCGGGAGTATGTTGACATTTTTCCCGAGGAGGAACCAACCGGTCTGCCACCATTACGGGGCATTGAACATCAAATTGATTTTATTCCTGGTTCCATTTTGCCTAATCGGCCGGCATATCGTGCTAACCCGGAGGAAACAAAGGAAATACAAAGGCAAGTTGAAGAATTACTTTCACATGGAAAAATTCGAGAATCTTTGAGTCCTTGTGCGGTGCCGACTATTGTGGTACCAAAGAAAGATGGAAAGTGGCGTATGTGCATAGATTGCCGAGCTATCAACCAGATTACAGTTAAGTACCGCTATCCAATCCCTCGCTTAGATGACATGTTAGACGAATTACATGGAGCTAAGATTTTCTCTAAAGTAGATCTTAGGAGTGGATATCATCAGGTACGTATGCGGGAAGGGGACGAATGGAAAACAGCCTTTAAAACGAAATCTGGGTTGTATGAATGGTTGGTTATGCCTTTTGGGCTAACTAACGCACCTAGCACATTTATGCGATTGACGAATGAGTTGCTGCGTGAGTTTATTGGGCATTTTGTAGTTGTCTATTTTGACGATATATTGATATATAGTGTTGATTTAGACTCTCATCTCACACACCTACGGGCTGTTTTTGACACTCTTAGACAAGCTCAATTATATGCTAATTTGAAAAAGTGCTCTTTTTGCATGGATCGGGTTGTCTTCTTGGGTTTTGTTGTTAGTGCTACAGGTGTTGAGGTCGATGAGGAGAAGGTGCGTGCCATTTCTGACTGGCCTGAACCTACATGCGTTGCGGATGTTAGAAGTTTTCATGGACTATTTGGATTTTACAGGCGATTTGTCAAAAATTTCAGCAGTATTGCCGCACCCCTTACTGAGTCAAGAAAAACACCCCATTTATTTGGGGCCCAAAACAAAGGGAGTCTTTTGAAACTTTAAAGTCTAAATTAATTTCCGCTCCTGTACTTGCTCTCCCCGATTTTAATAAAATGTTTGATATCGAATGTGATGCTTCAGGGGTGGGAATTGGTGGAGTTTTATGTCAAGACGGTCGTCCTTGTGCTTATTTTAGTGAGAAGCTCAAAGGGGCTCAATTAAACTATGCTACCTACGATAAAGAGTTGTATGCTTTGGTCCGATGTCTCCATGTATGGCAACACTATTTGCGTCCTCGTGAGTTTGTCATCCACACCGATCACGAGTCTTTGAAATTTCTGAAAAGTCAAGGTAAATTGAGTTCACGTCACATTCGTTGGATTGAGTTTATCGAATCTTTCCCTTATATTATCAAGTACAAAAAAGGTAAGGATAACGTGGTGGTGATGCTCTTTCTCGACGTTCTACTTTGTTGACTCATATGCAAACTCGTTTACTTGGTTTTGAACATTTGAAAGATTTGTATGTTTCTGATTTGGACTTTAAAGATATATTTGCTGCTACTACATCTGTTGCACAAGGGAAATATTATCAATTTGTGGGCTTTTTGTTTCGTGAGGATCGTCTATGTATCCCTCAATGTTCAGCCCGTGAATGATTGGTTCGTGAGGCACACGGTGGGGGTTTAATGGGACACTTTGGCATAGCCAAAACACTTGACATGCTTACCTCCCATTTTTTTTGGCCTAAAATGAAACGAGATGTCAATCGAATTTGTACTAATTGCATTGTTTGTCGTAAAGCTAAGTCCAAAACCCACCCGCATGGCTTGTATACCCCGCTACCTATTCCTGATTTTCCTTGGACAGATGTGTCTATTGACTTTGTGTTAGGCTTACCTCGTTCTACAACTGGTAAGGATTCCATATTTGTGGTGGTTGATCGTTTCTCGAAAATGGCTCACTTTATCCCTTGTTCAAAAACTAACGATGCTTCTCATGTTGCTGATTTGTATTTTAAAGAAGTTGTTCGTTTTCACGGGGTACCTCGTTCTATTGTTTCCGATAGGGATGTTAAGTTTGTGTCTCATTTTTGGCGTGTTTTATGGTCCAAATTGGGTACTCAATTGTTGTTTTCAACTGCATATCACCCACAAACTGATGGACAAACTGAGGTTGTTAACCGGATTTTAGGACAATTACTTCGCTCAGTGATACAAAAGAATCTGAAGAATTGGGAAAATTGCCTTCCATTTGTGGAATTTGCTTATAATCGATCTATGCATTCTGCTACTAAGTCATCTCCATTTGAGCTTGTATATGGTTTTAATCCTAATGCACCTTTTGATTTTGTTCCCATACCCCCAGGTGAGCACAAGAGTTTGGATGGTGACTACAAAGCTGAGCTGATTCGTGAGCTTCATTCCAAGGCTAGACGCAATCTGGAAGCACAAATCAAACATTACATGAAGCATGCCAACAAAGGACGTAAGGAAGTTGTCTATGACCCCGGTGATTGGGTGTGGTTGCATTTCAGAAAAGAACGGTTCCCCCACAAACGTTCTTCCAAATTGCACCTCCGGGGAGATGGTCCTTTTCAAGTTCTCGAACGCATCAACAATAATGCCTACAAAATTGATATTCCCGAGGATTGGGGTGTTTCTACCACTTTCAATGTGACTGATTTATCATTGTTTGATAACCCATTAGATTTGAGGGCAAATCCTTCGCAACTGGGAGGGGATGATATGATCCCGGATACCGTTATTGATCCTTTAAGTGTTGTTTCCCATGTTGATCCATTGATCATTAATGATGGTCCGGTCACGAGACTTCAAGCTAGGAAAAGACGAGAAGCTTTGAATACGTTGGTTCATAAAATTCAGTTGGAATACGACGAATCCCCAGAAGATGAAATGCCTCTTAAAATTCTCATTTATGCGATTGAATTCGTTAACGGAGTCGATTAACTATTTTATATTTATAAGTGTTTCATATATGTTTCTATTTAAGTATATAAATTGGATAATTATTGGCTAGAAGTCAAACAAAGGTGGCGCCACTTTTGAATATTAAAATCAAGCTTGGAAGAATCAAGATACAATGCATTTGGAGCTTTCAAGATACATGAAGATACATTGACTCTAGATGGCTAATCTTGGTGAACCTTGGGGCGCCACATTTGTAGTATTCTTAGGAAGTCTTTTCATTTTTGTTCATGAATCCTAGTCCTTATTTGGCCCTATAAATTGGCATCTTATTGTACTTGGAAAAATCAGATTTTCATTGATATAAAATATATTTCACTTGTTAAGTGTGTTGAGAATTCTTGTGTAGAGAATTCGAAAATCGAACAAGGATCAAGACTTTGAGCGGGTCTTGTTAGTTCTATACCGAGATTGCTAAGCACGGGTTCGCTTAGAGGTTAAGGTTATACCGAGGTTGCCAATCACATTGTTCGATTGGAGGTCGAGGTGCTCAATCCCGTTGTCATTCTTAATCTCAATCACGATCCACTCTTCAAATCGTGAATAAACCTTTCGGGGTTCACGTCAGTAACCAAGGAGTCATAATCTCGACCTAATCCAGCAAGTAAATAACCGATGATATCATCGGTGGGTAGGGGGTGACCGGCCATGCTTAGGTCATCTGTGATTTGTTTGATTATAGAAAAATACTCCGCTGCTGTACGATTATCTATGCGAGTAGAAGCGAGTTGGGTTTTGAGTTGCACCAACCGTGCCCTACTTTGGGAGGAAAAACAGGTTTTGAGAGCCTCCCAGATTGCTGCCGATGAAGTAGCATGATAAACTTGAAGTAACACCTCTTCTGATAATGATGAGGTGATGAGGCTGAGAATGAGATTGTCTTGTTGATGCCATGTTTCGAAATCAGGGTTTGGATGAGTTGTGGTGCCAGAAAGGATGGTGGCGGGTGGCTGAGGGATTGAACCGTCGACGTAGCCGAAAACTTTTTGACCACGAAGATATGGAACAATTTGCGAGCGCCAGAGATGATAATTTGATCGAGTTAATTTGAGGATGGGGATTGAGCTTGAAGGATTGAAAAGAGGAAGAGAGGAGGAGGAACCAACGGTGGAATCCGATGATGCGGTGGAGGTGGCCATGGCTAGGGTTCTTGTGTATGGCTGAGGCGGCTGGAAGAAGAAGGTTTAGTTTTTTTTTTTTGAATTATGCGAGGAAGAAGGAGAAGAATGTGGGGATGAAATGCAGGATCGATATTGGCTCCGATACCATATCAACAATGTAAATGTGAATGAATTGTGTTTTTCATTGATTGTAATATTGATACAAAGGATGTATTTATAGTGTGTACAAGAATAATTACAATAAATAAGAGAATCAATTAGAATATCAATTAGACTCTTCTAGAGTGTGCTCAACAATCAGAGGCATTAGATACTATTGAAATAGCATGTCTAATGTCTTAAAAATACACAAGTTAGAATATGGAGTGAAATGATTTCCATTCTTTTGTACCTATGTATGGCAAAAACACTTATGCATGTGTATGTTGTCTAGAAGGTTAGAAATGCCTCTCCCTTTTGTCTGGTTGTTTATAGCTGGATGTAAGTTTGCAATAGGAGGTTAGAAACTCCTCCTCTTTCAGCTTTTATTTGGAACCTGATATACTACTTTTATATGATTAAATATACGTTATATTATTATGTTTTATCAACGAATTCTATATAAAATATATGAAATTATGGTATAAATGTTATGAAATGTTAATCTTTATAATTTAGAGTAGTTAGTAATAAAACTTAGTAAAAAGTTATCATTTTGTACCGATTTTAGTAAATCGGAGTGTCGTGTCAGATTTACGTGGGTATTTGTGGTATTTTATTGTAGATTTATAACTCGAAACCCCGAGAATCGACATGTTGAAGTATAATCATATCTCTGGAAGGATTTAGAGAATATCACGAGCTTAAATGGTCAATAGAATTGCTTAAATGGTCAAGTGGTCAATCGAAGTGGTCAAGTGGCTAATCGATTCGATTAAGTGGTAATCGAGAAATATCTTCGACAAACGAATGGCTCAACAAAACGACATTATCTGAAGAAGAGTCCTTCACAAAAGTTGTAGATTTTCCCGAGAGCTTTCCGATGCCTCTTGAATCATGATTTTTGGAGATCCAGAACTCGAGATATGAATTTTATAAGTTATATATAATTATAATTATAATTATATAACGCACATCTTGATTAATCAAAGAGGTGGAAGCCATCATTACACCGGACTGGTCCGCCTTCTTCTCGGCCCCGTCCGGCCCACCAACTTTCTATATATAGGAGATTAGATGCAGAGCAACGTTTGTACCAATATATATATATATATATATATATATATATATATATTCTTCTTTATTTTCTTTTTAGTTTAGTAGTTGTAAATAGGCCTTACGCCAAAAATAATAATATCGTAGTATCGTTGTAATGCTCGGGAAATTATCGAAAGTTCGGTGTTGTTGAAGTCGTTGTAATGTCCGGAAGAGTACAACTCGATTCCACATTTGTATCGGTAAATTTTCTAAAGTATTTATGTTTGTTTTTATCTTTTTCGTTGTTATAATGTTTTTAGGCTAACTCTAATAACTAGCCAAAGTTATGTAATCGTTTTATTTCGATCTTTTCGGTAAAGGAATGATGTCTAATTAAAATTGATTAAAATTGAGTTAATTGAATCTTTTTCTGTTTTGTAACGTATTGATAATATTCGGATTGACGTAATTAACCAAGATGAATCGCACCATATAACCTAATGATGAACTGACCAGAGAAGTTAGGATATGAGATAAAAGATAGAAAAACCGGAGGGTAAAATTGGCCGTGCGAAAGCGTGACTACGGAATCCTATTTCGTACCCTGGGGCAGATTTGTCTTGGGAAAGATAGATCTTATTAAAATTGTGCTCGAGATCGTAACAATGTTAAAATCAACAGTTTAATTAAAACTAACACCGGAAAGTTAAATCGATCCACCTGACAACCGGAGCCTTTTGAATAACATCGGCCGTCTGACAAACGGAATAAACTCTTTTATCCGGGGTAGATTTATACTCGGTACATGTTCAGATTAACTGAGATTAGCATGGGGCAGTTGTGGAGATTGAAGTGATGACAATGACATATGACAATTTCATACGCTCGTGTGAGGAGGAATTGTTAACTTCAGGAGTGCACCGTTTCATTTACTCAATTGAACCTAATATAAAAGGAAAGATCGAGCACATTCCGTTTACTGGAAAAGATCGTATAATTCAATTATATAAACTTTGGCTAGTTCTGTAAACTTATCTGTATAGTTCTATAAATATATTGGTATCTATATATTTATATCTATATATATATATTTTGCAATCTATGTACATCTATATATATTTATATATCTATATATATTATATTAGAATAACTTTTAAATTACGCATTTATTTTATGTTAAGTAGAATAGTAGTGATCCGTGTTATAAAATTGCGGTTTAGATCGAGTTAATAATAGCTCTTTGGTGTTTA
>CM044901.1:113227937-113308739 GCA_024500145.1 Gentiana dahurica var. dahurica
TTTTCCTCTTGGATTGTATGTGCTTGAGCCCTGCATTTTTTGCTCGGTGTTGAGGTATTAGGTTGTATTATGAACTGATTCTATTAAAATGAGTATGAACCGTTGTGTATATTACATTTGTGTAAGGAGTATATATATAGTTACAAATACATGATTCTAGAAGATTTACTATAAATACGGTCTACCTATAATAAATGCGTATATACTAAAGTATATCCTATAATAAATGCGTATATACTAAAATATATCCACAATATAGTCTAATACCACCCCTCAAGTGGGACGCGGACGCAGACCCAACTTGTCACGCTGTTGAACAAAACTCGGACGAGGAAGCGACTTGGTAAGTGAGTCCGCAAGTTGATCATGAGAGTTAACATGGACAACGCGTAGACGACCAGAGAGAACATTGTCCCGAATGTAATGATAATCAATCGCCACATGCTTCATACGCGAGTGGAAGACAGGATTGGCGCAAAATTGCGTGGTGCCTAAGTTATCACAGTAGACAACGGGGGTTTGAGTGGATGGATAGCCCAGTTCATGTAGAAGAAAAGCAACCCAATGTAACTCAGCTGTGGCAGCAGCAACGGCACGATATTCAGCTTCAGTGGACGAGCGGGCTACAGTAGTTTGCTTCTTAGAGCTCCAAGAAAGGGGATTTCGACCAAGGTAAACAATATAAGCACTAGTGGAAGCGTAATTGTCCTTGTCTCCACCCCAATCCGCATCAGCATAAGCATGTAATGAAAATGGATAATCACGAAAGAGTTGAAGTCCATAGTGAGAAGTGCCTGCAAGGTAACGGAGGATACGTTTGACATGAGACCAATGAACATCAGTTGGCTGATGCATAAACTGGGATAATTTGTTGACAGCAAATTCAAGGTCCGGACGTGTGAGAAGAAGATATTGTAGAATGCCAAGAACCATGCGGTATTGCTTCGGGTCGGCTAGAGGCACACCGGACGTGGAAGTGAGAGTAGAAATATCCGATGACAGGGGTGTAGGTGTGGCATTTGCTTCCTGAAAATTAAGCTTATTAAGTAGTTCCAAAGCATAGCGGCGTTGAGATAATAATAATCCATCAGTATTATGCAAAACTTCCACCCCTAAAAAATAAGAAAGTTGACCGAGATCTTTAAGTGCAAACCGGCCAGCCATATGTACAATAAATTTGTCGATAATTGCAGAGTCATTTCCTGTCACGATAATATCATCAACGTACACCAAAACATAGATGAAAGAACCGTTAGAATTATATATAAATAACGATGTGTCAGCCGTGGAGTTGCGAAAACCGGTGGAAACTAGATAGCGCTTAAGTTCATCATACCAGGCCCGAGGTGCCTGTTTAAGGCCATAAATGGCCTTTCGAAGCTTGCAAACATAGTCAGGGCGAGAAGGATCAGCAAAACCTGGAGGCTGAGAAAGGTAAACTGTGTCAGATAGATGTCCCTGTAGAAATGCATTATTAATGTCGAGTTGGCGAAGCGTCCACCCCTGCATAACAGCTAATGATAAAACAAGTCTAATAGTAGTTGATTTAACAACGGGACTGAAAGTCTCAACATAATCAAGTCCGGGCCGTTGAGTAAAACCACGTGCAACGAG
Organism: Gentiana dahurica var. dahurica; assembly: GCA_024500145.1. Taxonomy (NCBI): domain Eukaryota; kingdom Viridiplantae; phylum Streptophyta; class Magnoliopsida; order Gentianales; family Gentianaceae; genus Gentiana; species Gentiana dahurica. The sequence continues at coordinate 113,229,552 of CM044901.1, forward strand.
CCGAGCCTTGTAACGATCAAGTGATCCATCTGAGTGATATTTAATCCGATAAATCCATTTGGAACCGACCACATGATACTTAGGATCCGGGGCAACTAATTCCCAGGTGTGATTGCGTATAAGGGCATCATATTCTTCTTGCGTAGCATTACGCCATTGAGGGATTTTGAGAGCTTGAGTGATGGAGGATGGCTCGGAGGTTGGGGCAAGATGAGTGTGAAGATTTAATTTTTGAATGGGTTTACGGATATTATTTTTAGCACGAGTAATCATGGAGTGAGTGGGTGAGTTAGAAGCTGGAGGTGAAGGAGAAGACGAAGTAGAAGACGGGAAGGACGATGTGGACGAGCTAGATATAGGAGAAGGGATGGTGTTGGATGAGGACGAGGATGGAGAGAGAGGTGCGGATGAAGGTGGAGAGGATGATTGGGAAGGAGGGGAATCGGGTATGATTGGTTCGGGGGGATGAGATGGGCTGGGAGTGCTCATAAGTAAGGTAGGAGCGACATAATCAACGTGGGTGGGCTGGGTTTTATTGCGAAATGGGAAAACATCTTCGACAAATTTAACATGACGAGATACATACAAGCGAGCATTGGACACATCATAACAGTAGTAGGCACTTTGTGTAAGCGAATAGCCTAAGAAGACACACGGAACGGACCGAGGTTGAAGTTTGTGATCGGTATAAGGGCGTAGCCATGGATAGCATAAACATCCAAAGGAGCGCAGTTTGTCATAGTTTGGGTGTTGACCAAAAATACAAAAATAAGGCGACTGCATAGATAAAGTAGGTGTGGGTAATCGGTTTATAAGATAAACTGCCGTGGCAAAGGCATAAGGCCAGTAATTTAGTGGAAGGGAAGCATGACTCATAAGAGAAAGACCGGTTTCAACTATGTGAAGATGGCGGCGTTCCGAGAACCTATTGTGTTCCGGGGTGTGGGGGGGGACGGTAATGAGAAATACCGTGTGATGCTAAATGAGGACGAAGGGCAATATATTCAGTCCCATTATCTGAGTAGAGTATTTTTATGGACAAATCAAAGTATTTTTCACCAAAGCTTGAAACTGTATAAACGTAGTGGGAACATCAGATTTTCTGCGTAGCGGATAAAACCAAACATATTTTGTATAATGGTCAACAAAAATAACATAGTATTTGAAGTCATCAAAAGATAAAACTGGAGAAGTCCAAACATCCGAGAAAATTATTTCAAGGGGACGGGAGGAATGTAATGTAGACAAACCAAAACTAAGTTTGTGACTTTTATTTTCGAGACATGCCGAGCAATGAGTAAAAGAGAAAGAGATAACATCTAAATGATTATTCGAGACTAATGATTGAAAAATAGGTCGAGAGGGGTGTCCAAGCCTGTGATGCCAAGTATTTTGAGAAGTGCGGTTGGTGGCAAAAGCAAGTAAGGGCCGAGAGGGCCACTCATATAGTCCGTCTCTAACCGGTCCATGCATCAGGGGTGTTTGGGTCAGAAGATCCTTCACAACAAATTTATCGGGTAAGAATTCAACAGATAAATTATGATCATGACATAATTGAGAAATAGAAACTAAATTACGGGCCATGTGAGGGACGCACAAAACATTATTTAGAGTAAGAGAATGAGATGACGAGATGGGTAAAGGTGTCGAACCAGTATGTGTAACGGGGAGGGAGGTACCATCACCAATGACCATACCATCGTGACCAGAATAAGGAGCATGAAGAGAGAGATTGTGCAGGTCCGAGGTTATGTGATTCGTAGCACCGGTGTCTAAAAGCCAGGGAGACGGATTCAAGCCAGCAACATTAGCTTGCTGATTTCGTGGTTGCCATGGTGTAGGGGCTCGGGTGGGCTGAGCCGTGGGCTGCTGGATGGATTGAGCCTGATGCAATCTAGCTTGAACCTGAAATTGAGGACAAAAACGAGCTGAGTGACCATGGACAGAGCATAATTGACATTTACCGTTATATGGGCGTCGTCCACGAGGGTGAGGGGATTGGAGAGTGGGCTCGGTCGAAGGTACAGACTGGGGGCGAAAAGAATTTGCTAAAGCTGAAGGCCTGTAGCCTGGAGTTGGAGTACGAAACGCAACATGAGCTGAGGGTTGACCAAAACTGAGGACACGATCAGATCGAACAGCTGGAGCATAGTTTAAGAGTTTTTCATGAAGCTCTTCAAAGGGCATAGCAGTCTCTCTCATTTGTACTGCTCTGGCAATTTCCAGGTAATCATCACCCAATAATTCGAAGACCAAATCAAGTATATCATCATCAGACATTTTGGCACCAAGCATAGCTAATTCATCGGTTTTACTTTTGATTGCATAGAGAAATTCAGACATAGTACCATCACCTTTCCTGATCTTCTTGAGTGATTCTTTAATTTGTCGGATACGTCCTCGAGAAGGCTTGTTGTATGTATCAGCCAATCGTTTCCAAGCTTCAACAGAATTTTTAGCGCCTAGAATTATGGAGGTAGCATGGTCAGAAAGAGAAGCCATAATTGCATTGATAATGAGTTTGTCCTGGCGTTGCCATATGCTGCAAGCCGGATTGGTTTTTGAGACACCATTGACGGTGATGGTGGGTGGAGGACAAGTATTTGTACCATCAACAAAGCCGAAAAGATTGTAACCGTAAAGAAGTGATTCGAATTGCATATGCCAAGCAGCATAGTTGGAAGCATTTATCTTGATGGAGATTTGAGTGGCTGGGTTTAGTGGAATAATTTGAGGGAGAGAGCCGGAGGTGGCATCACCGGAGATGGTGGAGGAGTGACCGGAAGTCATGGCTGGAGATTTGAGTGGCTGAGAATTGCAGAATTGGAGATGAAAAAAGATGAGAACCGAAAATTGTTAATTGCAGATTTGGGGATGAAAAAATGGGAACCGAAAAAAAAAAAATATTAACTTGCAGAGGAGAAAAAAAAATCTAGAAGGGAAAGGGGAGATTGGAAAGAGAGAGTGATGAGTAGAACGAAAAAAAAGGGAGGGGGGCGAATTTTATGCAAGAGTATAATGCTCTGATACCATATTAAAATGAGTATGAACCGTTGTGTATATTACATTTGTGTAAGGAGTATATATATAGTTACAAATACATGATTCTAGAAGATTTACTATAAATACGGTCTACCTATAATAAATGCGTATATACTAAAGTATATCCTATAATAAATGCGTATATACTAAAATATATCCACAATATAGTCTAATAGATTCACCTATTATATTACAAGTCTACAGTGCTAATCGGTTTTTGTACTTTGAATTTAGATATGTTCTTATTTTGCTTCATTTATACAACAATATTTGGTCACATATAAGCGGTAAACATCACTCAAGTCGTACTTTATTTGGTGGGATCGATATTAGGATTCTTTATTATCTTCATTATTTTCTTACATGTATCATATTCTCCAATATTTTCCCATTCATGGGAAAAAATTGAGAATGGTTTGTTAGTTTCTTCACTTGATTCTTTAATGATTTCCAATCGTGATTTTTTATTTGTCTATAGCCTTTTTGTGCTGATATACCTCAGTGTTTGTGCTGCAGCTTTGATCGTTTCAAACCAATGCATGAAATGTGGAAAAACTATGTAACTCAACTTCTGAAGAATGTTGGGTAGGTATTTATGGCATTGTATTTCAGTTCTTAACTCACCCTCTTCGTCGTGTTTCTTATATCTGTCCTGTTTGACTAGATACTGCAGGAAAAATCAGTTGCCCCAGTGTCTCCTGAATGCAGACTTACACGGAGCCATTGTTACAGGTAATATATGATTCAGCACTTCATTTTGCAAATTCCTATTAGTTTCTTTCTTTAACCTTCAACAGCAAAAAAATTGCATGCCAAAAGCTGTCACATATTTGTTATACCCTGGCAACATTGGTGTATGCCATTTGTTAAAAGTCTTTTCTGTCGTAGCATTAGAAACTTTGAGGATTGTGGAAAAGGATATGGCAATATACTGATCAAATTCACCATCAGACAGTTCTATAGGAAATCTCTGGTAGGACTTGGTGTTTTATTAACGTCATTTCAAGATTGATGAAGCTCTATGTAATAAAATGATGTGAACTATCAACGTGAATGATGCAGCAAGTTTATTTCTCCATACTCTTTTCTCCTTTTATTGGTCAACATCATTCGTATTCGTATTTTCTCACTATTTTGTCGTTTTAATAGATTATTTTGGCAAAAGGCTTTGCACTGGATTGCATATGTTATATCATATTCTTGAATATAATAGTATAAAAGATTTGTTTGCTGTTTTGTATTACTGCTGACTGTTTTATGAAGATTCAATAACTTCGCAGTCATCAAGATTTCATTTTAGGTAACCATCAATTGTATTTCATATATATATGTAGTGGTTAGCTGCAAGATAGATTCTTTCATTGGAGTGCGTTTTCATTACAATGTAAACCGTTATTTTGCAACCAATATCTTAAATGAGTTCAACAGCGTATTGTAGCACATCAATAACTATGTAAGGCAATTTTGTGGTGTATCCCTTAGTGAAAACATTTTACTGGGAGGCAGGCCGAGCATCAGTCCCGAAGACTACGCTATAACCTATTTCTGAGTATAAAATACTCTATCTCTGGTGAAATCAGAGATTTCCTCCAAATGTTTTGGATAAACTTACGGAGTTTCGAGTAGTTATCAGACAATATGTCACTACTCAGAAGCTCCCACTAGCTTGTATCTTTTATATGACCCCGAAGGTCGATATGAACAGGCTATGTAACTTCTTTAAATCTATTACCCTTTCCCGATTGAAATGAAACTTAGGCATTGCTCCTTTGAGACAGTGTTCCTTTGACTGGGAGATAGGAATCACCCTAAGCCAGTCTTCAGATCTTGTCTTTAGGGAATATGCACTAATTAATAGAATAGAAAGAAGCGTTTATTGAAATACGGAAACCATTTGCGTTTATATATTTTAAGATGTGTTACTAATACCTTTTCAGCAATGCTTAGTGGTTCTGACTCTATCAAACAAAAGTCCGAGTCTTAGGTTCGTGCTACGAATGTTATATTTATCGTCAATAAGACAAACAAATTATCCTATTGAAAATGAATACGTTCGTTCCAACGAATCCGAAAACAGAAAATGAATTTTCTGTGATACTCAAGAATTGAATCCGAGATTCATTTCCTTATATCACTCCCACTAGTCTATCTGAAATAACTGCCCGTTGTCTATTTTATTTATCGTTTAATGCAAAGCTACCTAGTTCCTCCAAAGAACTTTAGCTTTCGAGAAAATTGCTAGGATGCATTGGTCAGTGATCCGAAATCACTTTCCTTATCCTCTAATTTCCAATTTATTAATTTTTTCGGTTTAGCCTTAAAACTACTTAGTTTGGACGACTAACACGTATAAACTTTCTTTCCCATTCTCGACTTTCCTTAGATGGAAACAGTCTTGAACTAGCAGTTCGTTTGAGTAGACACTACTCTTGAATTGTGAGATGTTGAGTGTTACTTGCTTGGACTATTGATTTTTCTAATCGTCAAAACATAAGACCAAAGCTCCCACTAGTTTATCGGTTCCAAATACCGTCTAACTAGCAATACTTTGCATTTATGATTTTTTCAAAGATTAGAACATCACCTAGAACTAAGCTCCCACTAGTTTATCAGTTCCAAATACTGTCTAACTAGCAATGTTGTGTTCATGATGTTTCAAAGATTATAAAATCTCCAGAACTAAGCTCCCACTAGTTTATCAGTTCCAAATACTGTCTAACTAGTAACGCTTTATTCTTGTTTTTCCAATGAATGGAAAAACTCTTGTGCAGTCCATTACACATTTCTAATGATTCAGAAAAACAACAAATCATAAGGCTAAGACTCCCACTAGTTTATCGGTTCCAAATACCGTCTAACTAGCAACGCCTTATGTATATGATTTTCCAATTTTTCAATTTAGAAATTTGTTGTGTAATTACACTTTTTAAAATTCACTAAATGAATTCGTCTGATAGTCTTATATCATCTTTTGTAAACTAATATGGTCGTCTCTCGTTCAACATGAGTGACACCCGTGACATACCTATACTATGTCACTTAAGTTTTTAAAGGCTCAAGAGAAAATCTTTTCCGAAAATTAACTGCATTTGTTGATAATTCACAACGTACTTGATACTTACCACATTTTTAATGAAGTCCTATTACTAACAGTTTAGTAGCCTAGAGATTTAGTTGTAAAAAATATGACAGAAAGCTAAATTCAAAAATTAAAATTTCACTACTAGATTTTTATTTTAGGAATAATAAACTTGTTTAAAGTCTATCCTACCATTCCAAGGATTTAACCTCACACCTCAGTGCCGCCGCAGGGTCAGTCAAAGAGGTGACGATTAAATTGAGACAATCTCTCTCAATGATTAAACTTTGAGAATCGAACATCCCACGGGAATCAGACATCCCGGTCTTTAATCATTGATTACCTTCCTTTTTTCTAGCCTAGGTATTTCGAAAATATCCATAAATAGTGTGACCTACTATATCAGATCTCAAAGTACGCCCCGAGTGTGCCGGCGCAGGGTCTGTCAGTGACTCAACGAGTACCTAAAATCCTATCCTTTCGGAAACCAAGCCTTGAATTTTCATAGGGGTGAACACCACCCGTAGGGCGCCGGAATCAAAGCGGCTCGAGGCGTCACCCTTTTCTCACGTGCTTGCTTCTATAGTAGAGGCCGTGGGGTTGGCTGTCGCCTTCCCCGCTCCCACTCAATAATTTGAAAAAAGTGGTGGGTTTACTAATTACGGTTTCAGTCATGACAATAAGAAATAATAAATCAATGTACTCCGAACAGGGTCGGTTATGTAGGCAAGCCCACACCGTCTTATTCGTTGGAACATATGTGACAGTTCAGGCCAATCCGGCAAGAGAAGCCCCGTTTAGCCCGAAGGCTTATCGGCTATGCTAAGTCTTGTCGAATTACTGTAACGTACATCACACGTGGAGGGGAGTCGATTGAGCCGAAGCTCGGTTGAACTCGCCTAACCATGGTTAGACCATTTCCGAACCCATGTACTAAGATTTTCCAATTTCTAAATTGTCAACCAAAGCGTAATCTCGTTTCTATTTAAGGTGGGTTCACTGAGAAGCCATCACTAAAATCGTAACGATTGACAAAACCCGGGTCCTCGGTTTTTATAATTAGCTACTTATTATTTAACTACCATATATTAAATTAATAAGCATTCATACTAATTATTCGAGTTATACACGTCTATTTTAATTCGAAATTAAAAACTTCGTGTATGCATTGGAGTGGAATCATGATGCAAGTCATGTCAATTTTCTGGTTTTAAGCACGTAATCTTGATCAAACACAAAATTATACCGAAAAGTAAACACCGAGATGGACCGTTGGTACCCCTGACTAACTATTTTCTAAGGAAAAGTAAAACTTAATCTATGTCTTCGAGTCTTGATCTTCGAATTTTGAACTCGAATCGCCGAACCACGAACACCCGAGAGGAGAAAAGATTTTTTAATTAAATAAATCCAATTTATTTGATAAATAAAACATTTTTTTTTCTTTCGGCTGTTTTTAAAATTATTTCCCAAAAAATAAATTTTTTTTATTATTGATGACGGTCAAATTATACCCGTAAAAGTAATCAACATTGACCTTAAATCGAGATTAATAATATATATTTCATATTAAATCACATGTTTATATTTATTATTTAATGTTAGGTGATTATTAATATGATATTTGGTATTTAGCCGTTTTCATTATTAAAAGCCGATTTATTGTGCGATAAATGCTGATTTTGTAGATCACGACAAATCGAGAGGATTAATGTCATTCAATCAATTATCTCAAGATAAGGAAGGAAGAAAATCGGAGCATTAAGTGGAAGATTAATCGGATCAACATGCAAGCGTGCAGTGGGGAACAAGCTAGACGAAGAAAACGTGTTAAACATGCAAACTTAGGTTCGGTCGACCGAGCCTATAGCTTCGGTCGACCGAGTGCAGCTCCTCAGTTGACCGAGCCTTAGGTTTGGGTCGGTTTCCGGCTTATATCGTGTTTACCTTCTAGAACCACCCTAAGTCGGCAAAAACCTCTATATAAGCAAGCAGCTACGAGAAATTGTAAAAAACACACCAACATATACCTTAGAATTCCATTCAATAATTCCATACAATTCTACTTTGATATTTTGGTACAATATAGCATACCTTAGATTGAAGGTTTCCAGAGTTTAAGGGCTGCAAGTTATGTAAGCCTTTATTTTCTGTTTCTTTTATTTTAAGTAATTAATCCCTCCCAATTATGCTTTATCGTTTGAATTAGTTAATCGTAGCTAGATGATGTAGATCTAGGCTATGACGTTAGGGATGTGGCGACGCCTTGTCTATGAGGATCCCATAACCTACGTCATATACTTAGTATTTATTCATGAATCTGCATTGTTTAATTAATGTGTATCTAAGTTAGTTTATATGAATGCTTTACGAATTACTGTTTAATCCGTTGTGTATGATGAAACGCTGAGAGATACGTTCAGGGATGTAATCTGGGGGAAAAAGACCATTTGGTCGACCGAGCTTAGCTATTCGGTCGACCGAGCCCTGTTTTCATCCGTTAGATAGCCATGTCTTTATGGTTAGGTTAACTTAATAGAATTTATTATCTCAGTAGGTATGGCTATGGCTACGTTACTCGCTTAGTTTAATTAAAACGTGTAAAAAGGAAATACCAATATAAAACTCTTAGGTAGGCTTATGAATTGCTCTTCACGGACGTTCAGCAATATCTAGGTAGGTTTATATTTGGGAATTGCATGCACCGATTATACGTACGTCGTAGATTAGCATGAGACTATAACTTGGTAATTGCTAGTTGGACGAGAGCTTGAGTGATCGTTTAGGAAGTACGCCTAACCATAGGAATGTTGCCTGGACGAGGTGTACGGTTAATATCGGCATCCTTAGAGTCGTAAGCGTGTGAGTTATATGAGATGGAGGCACCAAAAGGCAAAGTCACGTAACAATACCACAGTGATCTAGTGACCTACCGGTGCTACATCAAGTTAAAGAGGATGACTCCCGTAGCCAATCTAAGATAGATACAAACGGATTGACAGTTAATAAGTTCAGTTTATTATTTTTTATCTAGGTCCAAACGATAAAGTTGGGGAGGTTAATTACGTTGTGTCGAGTTGTGTCTTTACTTTTCTTGTCCTATGTTGGTCGTAGACCGCCTCTATGTCCTTGACATGTTTAATTAATTGTTTGTATATAAGATGATCCACAATTGGTTCCCTGTGGGATCGACCTTGATTCACTATAGCTATACTACGATGGGCCTAGTCCTCTTGCTAGTATTGGTTTATGGTGGTCAAGTATATTATAACCTGATTGACCACGTCATCAAGTTTTTGGCGCCGTTGCCGGGGAACCAACGGTCAATTTTATATATAAATAATTTTCTTATTCATGTCAAGTTTTCTGTTTTAGAGTCAGTTTTTATGTTTTTGAGTCCCTCTGGTTGTCTGCTCTGTCTGAAAATTCCAGATTCTTAAAATAAAAAATATTAAAAAAAAATATAGAAAAAAAAATTTATTCGGTCGACCGAGAGACCTCATTCGGTCGACCGAGAATTTATTTTTGTTTTGTTCTGTTTACACGGTTTCTGATTTGTGTTTTTCGAGTCTGGAATTTCGTGTGTCTGTTTATCCCCATATGTTTAATCCGTAGGTCTGGTAGCAGCATGGGAAACCATGTTAAAATCAGTCTACGGTTTGTTTTGTTTTTCTTCTGTTTGCAGAAACCAGGGAAGCAATAATCCAAGTCAATTATTTTTCAAGGGCGCTGAGAAAATAACCCAGCAACATGCGGAATTACTACTCTACGATGGGAAAAGCGATGGAAGCAATACCTTTAAAGCACCAAGATGGCTCCGAAAAACAATATATTTTAAGGCTTAAATTCTTCGTGGTACAATGTTGAAGGCAAGGTACTACCCTTTTTTTTGCTTATGTTTTACTACCTTTTGGTTTTTTTGAGCATAAGTTAGCCTATACATGAACCTTAGTATGAATCTTAGCCCGGAGTTGGTTTGTAAGAATAATTTTATTAGTGTGGAAGGTTCTGCCCCAAATCTGTCTCATCTAGAGGGTGTAAGGAAACATGTAGTCGTTGAAAGGAAGCAGTGAATAAAGAGTTCCTCATAGTTCTGTTAAAATCTCTTTGTCCTATGCATGAGATTGCTTCTACTGGCCAGGGAAGCAACAAATTGTGTAGTTTAAGCATTCACAATCTAAAGAAGACGTTGAGTTTTGAGAGAACACAATCTTCTGCTTTCGTTGAGTTTTATGGTGATGGCTTCTCGGTGAACCCACCTTAAACAGAAACGAGATTACGCTTTGGGTGACAATTTAGAAATCGGAGAATCTTAGTACATGGGTTCGGAAATGGTCTAACCATGGCTGGGCGAGTTTAATCGAGCCTCGGCTCAATCGAATCCCCTCCACGTGTGATGTACGTTACAGCAGTTCAACAAGACTTAGCATAGCCGATAAGCCTTCGGGCTAAACGAGGCTTATCTTGACGGATTGGCCTGAACTGTCACATATGTTCCAAAGAATAAGACGGCGTAGGCTTGCCTACATAACCGACCTTATTCGGAGTACTTTGATTCATTGTTTCTTATTGTCAAGGCCAAAACCGTAATTAGTAACCGTACTTTTAACCGAGTTTCTTAGAATTCACTAATTCCTAAAACGAGAGCCGAGGTAAGAGCTTTGGATAAATGGTATGGATAAATGTCGTTTCCTAGGTCTCACAACCAAGGGAAGGGTATTAATCCGCAACAGCGACAAGCCCACCTCTTATAGTGCGCGAAGGGTTAAAGTCTGGCGATCCGAGAATGATAACTGACAAGGATAATCTTTGGAAAGTCGAGCTGAGGACTTTAAACTCAGAACTACTTCTTTAAAACCCTTAGGATTTCTTTTTAGGATTTTAGGTTTTTCTTTCTTTGAGTCAAATAAGAGTAACATGACATATGTTGAGGTTTTTTATTTTGCCGTGTTCCAATGGCCATTGGGCTAAGGATGTGCAAAACTTTTTTACTCAATATAGGCCACGTGAATTAGAGTTCCGTAGAAGAGTCAAGAAATTGCTAAAGAAAAGGAAATTTAGCAATCAATCTTAAGATGGAAGCATTAAGGAAGCTTGAGAATTACTGAAAATGTAACAGAGAATGATTGGTGCGAACAAGAACAATTTTGGTCAACTTCCAAAACCTTTTAGAATGGTGATCCAAGTGAAAATACTAAGTGGTGTGCAATTCATTCTGCAACTATCCTTATCTTTCCCTTTACACTTTTTCACCTTCAAACTTTTCGATCCTCTCACCAATCTGCCCCGAAAGTTCACATTTCTAACCATTCTTTCATCGCCTCTCTTTCTTTCCATCCGTTTCACTCTCCCACCCAATCTCAATGCCTTAACCATTTTCAACCCACCCATCAACACAATTTCTTACCCACCCTTTATCTTTTCTTCCCAACCTTATGTGTATCTTTTTCTACACCCATCATATTCTCAACCTCCATTTTGTTTACACAATACCTATGTGTTGCGGAATTTGAAATATTGCTAAGCTTTAATGATTATCTTTTATCATTTTGATTTTTATGATACTAGTTGGGGTAAGTGTAGCTCTGACCCTAGCTAGATTTTTAAAGGTTTTTGGTTCGATCAAAGTACAACTTATCTTTCTACCGGAAGTTTTAAATTTCACATTTTTTTCGTCTATTCCGGCATTTATGGATGATCAGTTTTGTTCTACACTATCACACCGATCCGACCTTGTTGATGACGGTTATGACTTTTACGTGATACATTGGGTTATTAGTAATTTCGAGGAATAGCTACATCTCCCTAAGTTGTTGATATCCAATGCAAGCGAGAAGTTTCTGCGTTAAGTATTTGATTTTATCTTTAGCCAATAGGTCGCATACAATCTGTTTTACCTTACGAAGTGTCTCTTTTACTACATTGCATACAAGGTTGATCTAGTCAACCTCGTGTTTTCCCAAATGGGGTTATGCTTGTCGATCTTTGTCTTCTCCACCCTGTTTTAAGAATATTTAGGCGGTGGAGGTTGTAGATAAAGACTACCATCTTTAGTTGGTTGTTTCTTTTTCCTTCTATTTAGTATTTTTCTTTTTGGTTTCTCTTGTCTTTGGTTGTATAAAATAAAGTGGCTTAAATTGTTTTTAGGTATTTATACCTCATTACTGCCACATTATTTTATAACTTCCATTGACATGATATTTTACGATTTTGTGGAGTTTGTTTGCTTATACAGGATGTGTCTGTCTCTCCATGACGTGCTGAGGTTACCTCCGCTGTTCTGCATCTACTTGAGAGCCATTTCCAGAGCTAAGTCTTTTTCTTCAATTCTCACTTTTCTTTGTCATTGGGGACAATGCCATGTTTAAGTGGGGGGGTAGGAGACTTAGCTATAATTGAAAATTGAATGAAACGGTACATGATTGAAAAATTGAATGAATAAATACCATATTATTTATCTCGTACCCTTAGAATTGTGAATTTCTAGCAAAGAATTAATAGGAAATAACCCAAGTTGCATGAGTACGTGATCATTTTATACTTATGCTAAGTTAATTTAAGGATATTCATGCCGGTTGTTGCAAAGTAGTTGTTTATTATTCAATTACTCAATAAATGAATCGAGTTATCGCACGAATTATAACTGAAGAATTATGTGTACATTGCATAGATGATTGGTTATGCCTACCTAGTGTCAATATCTATTGGCTGATGTATTTTTATCTTCTAGCCAACAAAAGCGGAATAATAAGCTTGAGACGTACCTGTGTTTTAACAATGTGTTAAACACTGGGCTTGTAGTAAATTACCAAAGTAGCCTTGCGCTTGTGGTAATATTCATTGCTATATTTGATCTAAGATAGGGGGATACTTTAAAAAATTTTCTTCCTTGAGATTTGTAGTATTTAAAAAATGTGAAGAATTGAAAAATATTCAACTCTTTAAGAGGCTTTGAGTAGTACTCGGTCTCCAAGTCCAAAAACCGTATAGATACGCTCTTGCTTATTGCTCTAGTGCTTCAAAAAATAAAAGGCATAAGAAGTATGAATACTGAAGTTGGTGGGTTGAGATTACGAAGTCTGCATAAACTCTAATCTTGCCACGAATATATAGAAATAAATGCACATGCACACATCACTTCGATTCATAGTGAGTAGTGAATAATGGATATCTTATGAGCATGACTAGTATGAGTTGACTTGAATTTCTTGCGTAAGTATGACCTGACCATGGGAAATGTTGTCTTGGGAAATGACTTATTGATGCTTTGTTCGGGACGAACAAAGTCTAAGTGGGGGGTAGTTGATGACGGTCAAATTATACCCGTAAAAGTCATCAACATTGACCTTAAATCGAGATTAATAATATATATTTCATATTAAATCACATGTTTATATTTATTATTTAATGTTAGGTGATTATTAATATGATATTTGGTATTTAGCCGTTTTCATTATTAAAAGCCGATTTATTGTGCGATAAATGCTGATTTTGTAGATCACGACAAATCGAGAGGATTAATGTCATTCAATCAATTATCTCAAGATAAGGAAGGAAGAAAATCGGAGCATTAAGTGGAAGATTAATCGGATCAACATGCAAGCGTGCAGTGGGGAACAAGCTAGACGAAGAAAACGTGTTAAACATGCAAACTTAGGTTCGGTCGACCGAGCCTATAGCTTCGGTCGACCGAGTGCAGCTCTTCGGTTGACCGAGCCTTAGGTTTGGGTCAGTTTCCGGCTTATATCGTGTTTACCTTCTAGAACCACCCTAAGTCGGCAAAAACCTCTATATAAGCAAGCAGCTACGAGAAATTGTAAAAAACACACCAACATATACCTTAGAATTCCATTCAATAATTCCATACAATTCTACTTTGATATTTTGGTACAATGTAGCATACCTTAGATTGAAGGTTTCCAGAGTTTAAGGGCTGCAAGTTATGTAAGCCTTTATTTTCTGTTTCTTTTATTTTACGTAATTAATCCCTACCAATTATGCTTTATCGTTTGAATTAGTTAATCGTAGCTAGATGATGTAGATCTAGGCTATGACGTTAGGGATGTGGCGACGCCTTGTCTATGAGGATCCCATAACCTACGTCATATACTTAATATTTATTCATGAATCTGCATTGTTTAATTAATGTGTATCTAAGTTAGTTTATATGAATTCTTTACGAATTACTGTTTAATCCGTTGTGTATGATGAAACGCTGAGAGATACGTTCAGGGATGTAATCTGGGGGAAAAAGACCATTCGGTCGACCGAGCTTAGCTATTCGGTCGACCGAGCCCTGTTTTCATCCGTTAGATAGCCATGTCTTTATGGTTAGGTTAACTTAATAGAATTTATTATCTCAGTAGGTATGGCTATGGCTACGTTACTCGCTTAGTTTAATTAAAACGTGTAAAAAGGAAATACCAATATAAAACTCTTAGGTAGGCTTATGAATTGCTCTTCACGGACGTTCAGCGTTATCTAGGTAGGTTTATATTTGGGAATTGCATGCACCTGATTATACGTACGTCGTAGATTAGCATGAGACTATAACTTGGTAATTGCTAGTTGGACGAGAGCTTGAGTGATCGTTTAGGAAGTACGCCTAACCATAGGAATGTTGCCTGGACGAGGTGTACGGTTAATATCGGCATCCTTAGAGTCGTAAGCGTGTGAGTTATATGAGATGGAGGCACCAAAAGACGAAGTCACGTAACAATACCACAGTGATCTAGTGACCTACCGGTGCTACATCAAGTTAAAGAGGATGACTCCCGTAGCCAATCTAAGATAGATACAAACGGATTGACAGTTAATAAGTTCAGTTTATTATTTTTTATCTAGGTCCAAACGATAAAGACTATAATTGGGGTGGTTAGTTACGTTGTGTCGAGTTGTGTCTTTACTTTTCTTGTCCTATGTTGGTCGTAGACCGCCTCTATGTCCTTGACATGTTTAATTAATTGTTTGTATATAAGATGATCCACAATTGGTTCCCTGTGGGATCGACCTTGATTCACTATAGCTATACTACGATGGGCCTAGTCCTCTTGCTAGTATTGGTTTATGGTGGTCAAGTATATTATAACCTGATTGACCACGTCATCAATTATTAATTTTCTGCCAAACGGCAGATTATTTAAGGAAAATTTTTTTTAGGAAAAATCATATATATATGTACAGGTTTCATAAACAGGACTTATAGCGACGCTTTTCAGTGTCGCAGAAAGTGCTGTAGCAGTTTTAAAAAAATAAATTTAACCGTTTCTCCTCGTTCATACATTAGGTTTTGCCTCGATCTTCAATTTTCCTTCAAGATCTTCATCTTTTCGAGCCCGGAACAATAAATTAAATTACAATAAAATATGCTACTTTTACACATAATTTTCGAGAAAAGACATAAAAAAATACAAATCATATGCTCAATTGTTACTAAACAAAGGAGCTACAAAATAGATCTACGGGTAAACAATACCAACCCAATTCATCTCTTCAACCACAACAATCACAAGCATGCATCATGATAAATTTTGAATTTTACGAAATAAAAACACCTAAAACATGATTTTCCACTCCAAGATCTAAAATTCATATACTTTGATCATTAGATCAAAGGCTCCGATACCACTTGTTGGATGTAATATCGTCGGATCAATCATAGATTGACCCGATTACGTAGCGGAATGCATCAGATCTAGATCTAAAAGAAACAAAGAACATAAATTAAAGATCTAAACCTATAAGGGGGTTTAGGAGCCTACCCTTTTATGGTGCTTAACTCCAAGAACGATAGATCTCCAAGAACACGTATATGAGCAGCCACAGCCTTCCAACATGTGTCTCCCAGCAACACCAGGTGGATGGTGTTTCCCGCCGCCGGACCTCCTTGATATGCTACCGGAATAATCCCGAAGATTATCCCAACTCGAAACCCGAAGTACTTGGTCGAAATTTTCAACCCAAGTACTAGTCAATATGGCGTGTTTTTACATTGTCAAAAGGCTTGGGAGAACTCTCTTTATATAGGAGAGTAATCCTTGTCCTCCAAGGATTTAATAATTAAGAGATAATTATTACATTAATCCTTTTTCCAAATAAAAGATAAATAAAATAATTATCCCAAACAAATTAGGATAAATCATATTATTATCTAATATTCAATGAATTATCATTTAACAAATAAAAGATAAATCACATGTCAAATAATTATCCAAGAAAACTAATTTCTTAATAATTATGTGACAAAAAATGCGCCCCAAATACCCTAGAAATAAGGGCCACGCATTTTACACACATATTGGGCCGAGTCCACGAAAAATTTCTTTTCCATGTATTTAATTATCTAGTCCAACTAAACAATTAATCCACATATCAATTAAATAGTCCAATCCAACTATTTAATTATAATTGAGGTGCAACGACGAGAAACCTATATGCTATATTAGGAGCCACGTCCGGGACCATGGACCCATATTCAGTAGCTACAATAAATCGAATAAAAATTATTAATCAGATAGAATAATTATATGCAACCTATTAATTCCGGGATTACACCACCATAAACCCAAAACTGAACTGTATCGAATATAGATAACTTACACTCAATTTATGAGTCGAAAGCGTCCACTGATAGAAGCATTACATACGGATAAATCCTCCAAAGACTGTTCATTTCGATTCGGGATATTTCCTTAAACCCTTCTTGAAACGTATTATCCTTATTTACCATTAACCCACTAGTGATCAATTAGTTAATAACCAATATGATATGAACTCGGCCGATCGATCAATTTCTAGGGTTAACAAATAAGGGAACTGTCTATCTACTTCCCGAGGGAAGGAATGGATTCCATATCTGTGATAGCACAGACTACTCACTCATCCCAGAATAGAGCCAACGAGAAGTGTTGGACCACATACTGCGAAATGATCCTTACTAACACATCAAACTCTACCCTAGTCTAAGCAGTCGTCTGATCACCCAGGATTAAGATTAATCCATATATGATCATCTTGTGATTCGATAAGACTTCTCGATTACGGAATTATATCGAGAACTCAAATCAAATCGGTCCAGCCCTATATGATCATCATCATATATAAATGCCCCACTAGGTACCCTATTACCGACAGTCCGGATAAGACTGTCACACCGTAAAGTGTTCTGGGCGCATTATTAGCATATTAATCATGAGACCCGGCCCGTACTCAGATTAATCAACGCTACGGACTAAGTTAATTTTAAGTACATCTCACTAACTCAATCCTCTTGTGTATAGCCATACACTGAGTTATGTGATTACATAAACGAGGTACTTAGGGTTTTAAGTAGTGTCTTGATTATAAGCATACATGCATATAATAAGATGAATTATTAATTCTGTCCTAAAACAATTACATAATTGTTTTTCGGGCACTATACCTAACAGATCAGACAACTGATTGCTTCACCAAATCTTTTCACACTCCAAGTTTGCTGAATATACCAATCTCAATGCGATTGATACCACATTCGTTTGGGGGGTGTGTGTTAGAATAGTTTTATATTATGTTTTTAGTATTTTACCTCTTTACCCTTTGGTTATTATGGTGTAGTTGACACATCATCAATGTGATAGATAATAGATATGATGACAGATATATGCCTGTACCTTTGTTCTTGTGAATCTAGTGGAATGAATTTTCTGTTTTAGTGGTTTCCAAACTATAACAAGTAAAATATCCAACTTGCAAACTTCTCCCCTTGGCAAGCAAAAGAGCAAAATTCAACAACAACAACATGCAGATGGGATGGGATGATAAACAACAATTCTTTCTCATTATCAATGTTGTTGTTGTTGATCACGTATAGTATAGTGAATCTAACAAACTTTTGTGTTTTTTTATGATCTTGGCATTCGATTCAGATATACGAATCAACGGTTAGCCATATTATCGTTTGTGCAACTCAACAGATACATATCTCAAAATCTCATCGCCGAATATTATCTCCGGTATCTTCTCCAACCACCTAAGCATTTGTAACAAATTTCATTTACGTCTCCATCATGCTATTGTAACAAATTCCATCTACGTCACCATCATTTAAAATCTTTTCTGATCTTTTCTAATTGCAAATATAACAATTTTTATCAACGAAAAAGTTAGCGTTAAATTTAGTGTCATCTCCTCGATCTATGCTCATTCGCGAAAGAGAGCAATATAAGGTAAGAAATTTAGAGTTAAATATAATGTCATCTCCTCTGCGTATGTACTTTCGTGACAGAGAGAAAATAAGGTAGGAAATTGTGAGTTAAATTTACTGCCATCTCCTCCATCCAGCTTCATGACAGATAGAAAGAAGGTAACAAATTGGCATCCATAATGGCGTTTTGCTTGGAAAAAAAATGTTTTATTTGTTTTATTTGTTGTTGTTTTTTTTGACTATAAACTCATCCACATGTAATATCTTGGATAATTTTAAATATTGATGTATTACCTCCTCTATGCAGCTTCATCAGAGAGAGGTAAGAAGTAGAAAATTGACATCGCCAATGGTGGTATGTTGTAAATTTTTTGTTTATTTGTATTTGTATCGTCTATTTTGAATATTGAAAGATTCCACATGTATTTTTTGCAGAATCTCAAGGGTTT
Source organism: Gentiana dahurica var. dahurica (assembly GCA_024500145.1). NCBI lineage: Eukaryota > Viridiplantae > Streptophyta > Magnoliopsida > Gentianales > Gentianaceae > Gentiana > Gentiana dahurica. The sequence goes on from CM044901.1 coordinate 113,248,306, forward strand.
TAGCTGGCAGAGGAGTTGTGATAAATTAATGTAGCTGCATGTTTTTCCACTTAATGCATTCACTATTCGCTGCTATTTTTTTCCCTTTCTAAATTTTTATATTATTTTTATATTTACATGAAAACTCTCCTCGATTAGTTTGTTAACACTGTCGTATTTGAAACTTTTAGTTGTCATGTGCAAAGCAGGACAAATATATTCTTTGAAAACCTCCGTCAACAGACATGAGTATGTTTTATTATAACTATGAAAATTGTATTTGCTACATTTGTATGTTGAATTAGCACTCATGATTTACTGCTATTTTGTCCCTTTTGAGTTTTATTTTATTGTATTTGTTGCAGATAGTACAAGGATCACACCACAAATCAGATTCCAAGTACTACTCTTGCTGTTGAGACTTATATCAAGTGTACCAAATGCTGACTTGTCCAGTCAGGCATTTGGTCGAGCACTTGTACATGGAAAACCGGTTGAGAAGTTCACAGCGGTTGTAACTGTTATAACAGCTTAGAGGTCAAGTTGAATGTTTTACGAGCTTATATAAGCTGTGAATCAAGATTGTAACAATTTTATTTTACTGAATAATTGACAGAATCAATGAATTAAGTTTTGAGTTTTTTTTCCGCTTTTTCCAGTTTCAAATTTCTGCAACTCTTGTTCATCTACTTCGTTTTTCCTATTCTCGTTTTCTTTCTTTCTGGTTTTTCATCATGATGTCAGAGCACGCTTGCAGCCTGTTAGTTCAGTTCTTGTTAGCATTTGCGGTGTGGAACTGCAAATCTTCATTTCCAGTAGTGTGGAGCTACATTTTCTTGCCATTTTCTGTAAAATTCTCAAGAGTGGCGCAAGAAGTTAGAAATGGGACAGTCAATCCCTACTAGATTCATCCTGGGGAGAATCCCTCAACTGCTATTGTACAACCTCTTCTCAAAGGAGTTGAGAATTACCATTGTTGGAAGAGAGTTATCTCTATGGTTCTGTCAATGAAGGGAAAACTGAAATTCGTTGATGGTTCTCTGCCAAGGCCTGCTGAAAGTGATAGGAATTTTGAGATCTGGTGCCAGTGCAACAATATGGTGTCCAATTGGCTAGTTAATTTTATGGATACTTCGATTCAACAGAGTATTTTTTTGGTTAACCACAGCAAGGGAAATTTGGGTTGAACTTGATCATAGATTTGGCACTGGAAATGCTTACAGGTTGTCCAATGTACAGGAAGAAATCTACAGTACAAAACAAGGTACAATGTCAATAACTCAGTACATTACCAAATTGAAAAGTCCGCGGGATCAATTAATCATTTTAAGGCCCTCCCCACCCTGCACTTGTGCAGCTTTGCCTGTTTACAGAGAGCAAGATGAAACTGATCGTATAATCACGTTCTTAAAGGGTTTGAATGATGTTTTTAGTAATGTAAGATCTCAAGTTTTAATGGCAAAACCTAGCCCAGATCTTGCTACAGTCTTTAACATGGAATTGCATCATGAAAGTCAAATCAATTACTAAGAAGTAAGTGCAGTAATGACTTTTTTGCATGTTCAATCAACTAGTTCTAGTCAAGATGGCCAAGATTTTGTCTCTTATGAAAATCAAATTTGTACTGCATATGGTAGAGGTGGAGGAAGAGGTTCAGGTAGAGGCTTTAATGGAAATTCAAAGAAACCTCAGTGTACTTATTGTGGTAGAGAATGACACACAATAGGCAAATGCTATACGAAATATGGCTATCCAAATGGGCATAAAGGCAGAAGTAGAAGTCAGGGTATGGCTAATCATATGAGTTTGGATCAAGGCTTTATTCCTAATGCAGAAAAATTGGAAGATACTTCTCAAGGTTCCTTGGATAGGATAGTTAGAAATCTGAAGCTGTGCAATCTAACCCCAACACTATGACAAGATCATAGTATGAACACATTATGGACATGCTGAGAAGTGTTCAAGTCACGGATTCTTCTGCAAGTCAACCTGTAGCTCTTACTGCTCATGCACATAGTTCTTCAGTGTCAGGTAATATCTGTGATTGGATAGTGGATTCATGTGCCACTGATCATGTGATCTATTCCTTATCATTAATGTTTACTGCTAAGCTTGTTGTTGGTCTTACTGTAACATTACCTGATGGCACACACACCACTGTGACACACATAGGTCAGGTCAGGATCAATAAAGATCTGGTGTTGAATCATGTCCTATGTGTTCCTCAGTTTACATACAATTTGATGTATGTTAGAAGAATAACTGTGGGAAATAAGTATTCTTCATTTTGTTTTGGAGCTAATGGTTGTACTATGCAGGAAAATATGTTGAACAAGATGATTGGTTCATCTAGTCTTTTACAGGGCCTATACATAATGAATGCAGATCATGTTGGACACAATCCTACTACACCAGTCATTTGTGTTTCTACTGCTGTTCCTGCATCTCTATTATGGCACTATAGACTTGGCCATCCATCTCCACAAAGATTACATGTTCTGCAAAAGTCTATACCATCCATAATTAGTTGTATAGATAATAAATATCATGTTTGTCCCCTTGCCAAAAAGAAGAGGCATAGTTTTCCCCTCAATCATTCTTTGATTTGTTACATGTAGACATATGGGGACCAAATAAACATTGTACATATAATGAAGAATTTTACATTTTGACAATTATGGATGACAAATCTAGGTTTCTTTGGGTGCATTTAATGAAAAGTAAGTCTGAAACCAGGTCACTGCTACAGAATTTTTGTAATTTAGTATATACTCAATTCAACAAACATGTCAAGAGGATCAGGTCTGATAATGGAATTATGTTCAAGATGGATGCTTTCTATGCACAAAAGGGTATCATTCATGAAACCTCTTGTGTCCACACACCACAACAAAATGGTGTTGTGGAAAGAAAGCATCAACAATTGTTGAATGTGGCCAGGGCACTCAGGTTTCAGTCAAGTCTTCCAATGTCTTTTTGGGGTCTCTGTGTGAAACATGCTAACATGTTAATTAATATTACTCCCACACCCATCTTAAATGAACAAAACCCTTATTTTGTCTTTTATGGTTAACAACCTAATTACAGTGATTTAAAAGTCTTTGGTTGTTTGGCTTATGCCACCACTATATCTTAGGGCGGGGCCAAATTTGACAGCAGAAGTAGAAGGTGTGTCTATCTAGGAAATCCTCCCCACACTAAAGGTTATACTCTATTCGACATGCAAACTAGAGAGTTCTTAATCTCTAGAGATGCAATCTTTCATGAAGACTCTTTTCCTTTTTTAGAAGATGATTCTTTGACTTCTGATGAATCTGTCTTACCACTTCCTTATTTTCCTAATGAGAATTATGATGTGTCTTCATCAGATCCCGAGGTCTCTTCTTCACACATCAATCTTGGAGATCCAGGGGATGTAGATTATGAAGCAGCACCGGACTTATCAGTTCCTACTACAAATAAGCAAATCAGGAGATCCACTAGAGAAAGGAGATTGCCTGCACATTTGCAAGATTATCACACATCCATAACTGCGAGTGTTACCACACCTCATACTTTGGACAAAATATTCTCCCATGCTAACTTGTCCATATCTTACAAAGATTTTGCCTGTAATTTAATGACTGATCAAGAACCTAGAACTTATAAGGAGGCTGCCTCAGATGTAAATTGGCAAAAGGCTATGCAAGAAGAATTGAAAGCTCTCCACAAACCATATACTTGGTCCATTGTTCCTTTACTTCAAGGAAAGAAACCTATAGGTTGCAAAATTGGTGTATAGGATCAAAAGGAAGGCTGATGGAACTATTGACATATACAAAGCCAGACTTGTAGTCAAAGACTGTAATGGTGACTTAACTTATGCTACTGAGGTCTGGTGTGGAAATTATGGTGGTCAGCAGAGCATGAAGCATCTGCTGAATCTGGTGTTCATCTGGGGCAGCAACAGAGTTGATCAGTCTGCTAGAGCTGAGTCTGCTGATACACGGTATCAGCAGAGTGAAGTCTGCTGGTTCACAGCAGACTTAAGGAACACGCCTGTATGGTTTCCTGAATCGGTGGAGTTACTTCTGGGGTATTTCAGTCATTTACTTGGTTGGATGTTTAGTCGGTTAGGGTTGGATTCCCAATGCTATAAATACCATCTGTATTAGTTGTAACTTGATGTAACTTTCTGGTGTTAATAAATTATCCTCGTTTGTCCGTGGAGTAGTCGGCACATTGCCGGAAACCACGTTAAATCTGTATTCTTCTTGTTTCTGTGTTTGCATGCTTGTTTATCTTATATCTTTACTCACAATCACCATCACTTCTTGATCGATCCGTAATAACAAACTGGTATCGGAGCGTCAAAGTTCATCAAGAAATCTGTTTATCTGTTTTAAGCAAGGTAGATTGGCACCAAGGTCATAATTGACGCTAGGATTTGGGATCTACACAAGCTTTTCTGGTGAGAAAGATATCTGCTTTGAGATTTTAAGATTGACAAGTTTACAGGAAGGAAAAATTTTAGTATGTGGCAAATCAAGATGCGTGCTTTGTTGAAGCAGCAGGGATTATAGGGTCCCTTGTCTAAATCAACAGAAGGAAGTGTTACTGAGAGAGCCATTCTGGAGGAGAAAGTACATTCAACAATTATGTTGTGCTTGTCAGATGATATTATCACAGAGGTTGCTAAAGAGGACACTGCTGAGAAGTTGTGGGCCAAACTTGAGAGTCTGTATATGACTAAGTCCCTGACCAACAAGTTGTTGTTGAAACAACGTCTGTTTAGTTTAAGGATGCATGAGGGTACTCAGCTGAGGGATCATCTAGACCAACTGAACACAATATTGCTTGATTTAAGAAAGATTGATGTGAAGATTGAAGATGAGGATGTTGCATTGATTCTACTTGTGTCACTGCCAGCATCATATGAGAACTTTGTGCAGTCCTTTATTGTTGGAAAGGACTTAGTATCATTGGAGGATGTAAGGTCATCACTCCATGCTCGAGAGTTACGATATAAGGCATCTGGATCTGGAACATATAGTCAGTCTGCTGGGTTGGTGGCCAGTGGAATCAGCAGGGGGCCAGGAAATTCTTGAAAGAAGAAATTCAAAATGAATTCCAAGGGTCCTAAAGCTAAAGATATCTGTAATTACTGCAAGGAGCAGGGACATTGGAAAAATGAATGTCCAAAGAGGAAAGCAGCAGGGTACAATTGCTTTGGCAGTTGAAGACACCAACTCTGAAGAAGATTTGGCCTTAGCAGTTTCAGAGTCAGTAGGACATAGAGATGTGTGGATTCTGGACACCGGGGCATCTTATCATGTGTGTCCAAACAGGAGTTGTTTTCAACTTACCAGCAGGTTGATGGAGGTCATATTGCTATGGCCAATTGCAAGGTCTGCAAAATAGTTGGGATTGGATCAATCCAACTTAGGACACATGATGGTAAATTCTGCACATTGAATGAGGTTAGGCATGTTCCACAAATGACCAAGAATTTGATATCACTTAGTCTACTAGACAGCAAAAGGTTCAAGTTCAGGAAAGGAGGTGGAGTGGTGAATGTCTATAAGGGTTCAAGTCTGATTCTGAAGGGTATCAGGCAGGGGAAATTGTACATACTACAAGGGTCTACTATATCCGGTTCTGCTGATGTTGCATCATCAGAGGTTAGCCAGTCACAATTGACTAAGTTGTGGAATATGAGATTAGGTCATATGGGTGAAAGAGGGATGCAAATTCTGTCTAAGTCTGATCTACTTGGGGGACATAAGGTCAAGGAACTGGAATTTTGTGAACACTGTGTGTTTGGGAAGCTACATAGGAGCAAGTTCCCAAAAGCAATCCACATCACAAAAGGGACACTTGATTATGTCCATTCTGATTGTTGGGGACCTTCAAGGGTGGAGTCATTGGGTGGTCACAGGTATTTTGTGTCTTTTATAGATGATTATTTAAGGATGGTTTGGGTAATTATGATGAAGCACAAGAGTGAAGCATTCAAGAACTTCAGGCAGTGGAAGACTTTGGTTGAAAATCAGACAGGAAGGAAGATCAAGAGACTTAGAACAAATAATGGACTAGAATTATGTTGGTCTGAGTTTGATGAATTTTGCAAGAATGAAGGCATTGGTGTAAAATTATGAATTCGTATGCATGACAATTCCCAAATTCATGATTATATCCCCAATGTTTCATGAAGCAAAAGGGACCAAAAATATCTTTATCCCTTTTGAAATAAGAACCTAAAGATCAATATCTATCCTTTTCCTTATTGTAGCGTAAAACCTGTTCATATCTCCAAGGTAAGACAATAGCTCTCGAATGTTAAAGCATTATTATACATACGGTCATTATATTTCCACATAAGAATTACAAATTAAAACAAAAGTTCCTTTCCTGCTTCCTTAAGTTCACTATATAATCTCTTTAGCATGAAAACCATGTGCCTGTAATGGAAGAAGACTCTTTTAAAGAAGAAGCACTCCTAAAAGGGTCTTAAGCCTATCTTTACCATAATTTTGTCCATACATTGCAGCAAGAATAATCTATATCATCTTTAGTCTATACCTTCCTACAAACACTTGAGATCATGTATCGCTTACATTACAGTGATCATTATATTCCTATTTTGTATAATGATGATGTAGGGATTGGTTTTAGCATTTCGAGGCTAAAACAAATAAAAGCATCAATAATACACTTGAGATCATGTATCGCTTACATTACAGTGATCATTATATTCCTATTTTGTATAATGATGATGTAGGGATTGGTTTTAGTATTTCAAGGATAAAACCAATAAAAGCATCAATAATACACTTGAGATCATGTATCGCTTACATTACAGTGATCATTATATTCCTATTTTGTATAATAAAGATGTAGGGATTGGTTTTAGCATTTCGATGCTTTTATGGTCTTTTCAATCAGTTTTACTCTATCAAGAAGACCTAAGAACCATGCCAAATGGGGGAGTATTATTTTTGGAGATAAAGACACTCTTGGTCCCTTTTGTTTCATGATTTTTGCACTTTCATCCCCAATGTTTCATCTTGGTCTTTTACCCTTCGTCTATGCATCATTTTACATTTTCAGTTCAAAGTGCCACGTGTCCAACTACTACTATTGAAGGTATAAATGCTCCAACCAATGAAAATTTGACACGTGCCAAAATGGACTGAAAAGGAATTAGAAAAATTGCATAGACGGAAATAAAAGTTCCAAGATGAAACACTGAGGATAGAAATGCGAAAATCATAAAACAAAAAGGGACCAAAAAAGTATTTCTCTTATTTTTGTAATCTTTTAATGCGTGTTACTGTGACATGTTAAATAAGAGACATGTCCTCTGATCTCTGGCATTGCATTCTCTCAGTCAAAGCCTCAAGCTCGTGTTGATGTCTGTTTTTTGTTTCTATATAACTTTTCCCCCATGATACACACACACACATATATATGTAAGTAAGTATATATATATATATATATATATATATATATACTTTTTTAATAAAAAGGATTAATGAATGAGATCTTCAGGGGTCAACTACTGGAGTCACATTTAAAGATGTTGCAGGAATTGATGAAGCAGTTGAAGAGCTACAAGAGGTAAGATCTCTTATTTAATTGTGATTTCATGATATGATATTGGCTTAAAAATTTATTTATTTATTTTATCTTCTCCTACTACTTAGTGAGGTACCTAAAGAATCCCGAGCTCTTCGATAAATTGGCGATAAAGCCTCCACATGGAGTTCTTCTAGAAGGCCCGCCCTCCTGGATGTGGCAAGGTTGGTTAGTTATGTTTTTCATGGATTACATCTGAGTTATATAACACCATTAAGTAACCACACTTTCTGTGTTTATTTTTCAGACTTTAGTTGCAAAGGGAATAGCTGGTGAAGCCGGCCGGGTTCCGTTTTATCAGATGGCTGGCTCAGAATTTGTTGAAGTTTTAGTTGGTGTCGGGTCTGCACGTATCAGGGACTTGTTTAAGAGGGCTAAGGTAACAATTCTAGGTTTCTTTTTCCGTTGTGTGAACTCGACGGTAAGCTATGATGCATGAATACTAATATTTGGTAGCGTGTCTGTTTTCAATACGGATACAGACCGGATACAAATCTTGCAAATTGCAATAATTTAGATATGGATACAGGAACCGAATATGCAGATCCATAACTCGGATACGTAATACAAGGTGCATGGAAATTGCAGACAAACCGCCAAAAAAATTAATGAAAACTACAAAAAATGAAGAAAACCCACCAACAAATGCTTTATTTTATGATTTTTTTATATTTATAATTTGTTAATTGTGTACGGTTTGATCCCTGAACTTTAAATATTTACACATTTCCCATCCGTACCTATATCCTATATTTTTCAAAAATCTGGCACGTGCATATTCCGTACCCGTGAATCTAGCTCATGAGGCAAAGTTTAGGCTATTTATGCCACATGCGTGCTTCAATCTTCTCTCATATATGAAGTTCTTCATTAAACTCTTAATCTAATGGTTCTAGATGTATGAAACTAATCTTGAATGGTTTCATTATTTATTTTACAGGTCAATAAACCATCGATGGATACAATACATGAAAAGGCGTAATCTTCTTGGGTGCGACAAACCGGAGGGATTTGTTAGATCCTGCTCTTCTTCGTCCTGGTCGGTTTGATCGTAAGGTATGTTGGCCATATTTTGGACCAATCTTATATGCAATTAGTGGTAATGCACAATATATATCATGCGTATCTCTATTTTAGGGTCGTAAGTGAGTTGGGCTACTTGTGAGATAATTATACTCGACTTGCAAAGTGTTTGATTCAATTCTGTATTTTTTGAGTTCAAGCTCGACTGAGCCGTTCTCGAGCTTTGTAATCTAGTAATCATGTAGCTCGCGAAGATTTATTGTTCAACAACATTATTGTGATACCTCGTATCTCCGTAAAGGGTATAATAGTTTTTTTATGATTTCATGTGCGTATTGATAATTTTAAATGGGTTATGTTTTATTAAATATATAGATTCAATATAATTGTTAAAGGGCATTTACGGTATTTTGAAGGTGTGACTTTTATTAAGGGCTAAACGAGAATTTATTCAACCTCTATTTATACCCCTTCACCCCCAAAACCCTTTTCATTACCTTTCCCAAATTTCCTCCGGCTGAGAGTACTGAGAGAAATGGAGAGGAAAAAAAGAAGAGATATTCCACCTTTCTGGTCAATCCGACCGTCGGAATCACAAACCGTTTTCACCAAAATGCTTCCCTTGTTGAGAGCTTCGTTTTGATACAAGTGTTTCTACGATCAGGTAAGAGTTTCGAAAACCCATTTTCTAGATCTATAAGTGTTCTTGGGTGTTTTCTTAGCTTTTTAATGTTTTATCGGTTGTAGTAATCTAAGTAATCCGTTTTGGTGATAGTTTCGAAGTGGGTTGTTTGTGGTTCTAGAAGTGCTTGAAGATGCAAATGGTCTTCTTGGAGTGTACTTGGAGCTTTTTGGTGAAATCAAAGGTAAAAGGGTGTTCAACCAATCTAAACATCTTTTGTGCTTTTTATTTGATGTTGATCTTGTTTGATATAGGTTTATATATAGTATAGATATATGTATATTATAAAGTATATTTCTATATTATTCTTCACTATTACTGTCGAAAAGAAGTAGTAAATAGAGGCCTGATGCTTGCTGTACGTTGCCTTAAGGAGAAGAAAGAAATAAAAAAATAGGAATAAAGAAAGTAAGGAAAGAAAAGGGGGAATTGATTAGCCAACTTTAAAATTGGGTATATATACAATGTAATTGCCTTGTTTTAGTTGCTATATTTTTTTTAATATTTTATTGTTGGTTGCAACATAGATATATTATTTTCCCAGAAGCAGTATCTTGTCCCAAAAGAAAAATACGAAAAAAAAGAAGAAGAATGTTTAAGTATTCTTTTGATGATAAAATAAAACGTGAAGGTAGTATATATATATTAAATTGATATAATGTGATATTGTCTTTTTAGATTAGATGACGTAATAAGTATAATGAGTGATTGAGTTGTGGTTTATTTAAAGGGGTTCTCCTATTTACTATTTGCATCCACTTACTACTGCACAAAATTTTACTTTTGGCATCACAAGATTATTTTGATTATTTTTATACTTCTCACACTACACGATTAATAAAAAAACTACTACTTTCACCACAACTTATAAAAAATTCAAACTAGTCCCCCCCCAAAAATTCACCCCTCATTTTTTCCAGCCACTACCGTCCACCACTTTCCTCCTTCCCCAGCCACCCCAACTCTCTCAGCCGCCCCTTCCCTCCTCCCCCACCTGCAAAATCATCTCCACCTTCGCCGGCCGCCACTACCATTCCCACCCCCACCAAGAACCAACTGCCACTGTATTTTCCTCCCCACCACCACCAACAACCGCTATCTCCATACCCACCGCCAATCAACCATCTCCATTATCACCCTCTTCTTCTAACACCCATCTTCTCAAAACCCACCCATTTTCACCAGCCCCTTCTCACCAATAGATCCCACCACTGCCACCACCATCTTCCTTCATACCTCCATTTTCAAAATATTAGGTTCACAAAAAGAAAAACATGGGTTCAAAAAATTTGTAGAATTTGAAGATGAATGTCCGGCCGCTATCTTCCCACCACCACCATCGTCTTCCTCCATACCCCCATTTTCGAAGGTTCAACCAAAAAAACGCAGGCTCAGCAGGCCTTTTCAAGAAAAGAAAAAAATTGCAGAGCTGCGATTTGGGGGCTCGAATCGCTGTGATTTGGGAAGAAGATTTGCGATTTGGGGCTGCTATTTGGGGGTTTGATTTTGCTGCGATTTGGGGGCTCGATTCGCTGCGATTTGGGAAGAGATGATTTTCGATTTGGGGTGGTTGAGGGAGGAAGAAGGGTGTGGCTGTTTTTCAGAGGAGGAAGGGGCGTCGGCTGGAAGGTGGGGGTGTGAAAAGCGTAGAAGAGGGAAGAGGGGCGGGTTTAGGGTCGCGGTTTGATGGTGGTTGGTGGTTTTGGGTGACGGGTTTGGGGGTTTTGGGTGGCGGGTGGATGGTGGTTGGTGGTGGGAAGAAGATGGTGATGTTGGGAAGAAGATGGTGTAGTTATTTAAGTTTTAAAAAGTCTAGGGACTAAAGTGTATTTTTTTTTTATTTTTTTTTTATCTTTGTGTGGTGTAATAAGTAAATTGGGGGTGTGTAGAAGTTAAAAAAAAAATCATATAATGGGTGCAAGTAGTAATAAGGGGGGTGCCTTTAAAACCCCCTATTTAAAATGCTTATTCGTTGTTTCCTCTCATTGATTAAGTATGTATGGTGTAAAGCCTTATGTGGATTGATGTAAAGTTAAATGCACGCGTTCTTCTAGTGGCTTTGGCTCCGTACCGTCTTCTCACGGGAGGATTGGAACACACTACATTTGGCCTTATGTGATGTTGACTTGAGATAAATGTCTTACTTGTAACATGACGAAGTTAAATGTTCGGTTTCTGGTGTATTCGGCTCAGCACCTTGTGGAGACCCTCTGCGGGGAGATACTCGGGATCACCGGAAGCCTTATTTCTTAGCCTCGTGGGAATTGGAATAGATTCCAATATTTCTGTGCAATGTGTTAAGTAGTGTAATGTAGAGTTGGTCTAGTGTCTAACGGTCCTAAGAAGCCTTTTATGTGTAATGAACTTAGGTGGTTACATGTTAGTCCTTGGTGAGGCAAGTTTTTTGTAACGCAGCATGGAACTATTACACCTCCGCATTTTTTTAGATACTTATGCCGGACTCGTGTAATATTCCACACGTTTTAGATACTCGTGCCATATGAGTTCTGAATGTGTCGTGGTGCAGTCTTCACCATGCAAAGTGTCCTTGGATTAGTATGTAACAAATATTTTGCTTGGTTGTGTCTACTAGTAAGACTAGTAGAGTGTTGTGAGCGAGTGAAACATATGTGTTCTTATGTTTGTTTGACTAGCCCTATGATATTATTATTATTATTATTATTATTATTATTATTATTATTATTATTATCATTGTGACACAGCATGTGTAGATTCGGTGTTTCTACCATTTACTAAGTACGTTTGTACTTACCCTTTAACATGTTGTTGTCCCCACCCCGAGAATGTGGTTTTGTTGTAGGTTGAGTTCAAGATCGCTTAAGAGTGGTTTCTAGACTTTCAGCTGTTGAAGTCTATCTTTCTTTTCCGTCGTAATAATGGTATTGAATCTCCTTTTCTTTTGTATTAATTTAAGACAGTTGTACTTTTGGTTTGTAAAGAATGATTTGTAATAGTTGAATGGATATTCAACCTTGTGTATTTTTCTTGGGATTTTGGTTTTAGTTGCAGTCCCGTGTTACTTGTCGATCGTTGTAGTGATCTTTTAAAGTTTTCCCGAGTCTTTGTTTTCGTTTTCCGCTTGTTCTCTGTTATTGATGATGTCAGGTTTACGTATATAATTGATTTATTTTAATTATATACGTGTCGGGCGTCTTTTTCCGGTTAAGGACTCGGTATACGGATCAGGGTCATCGCATTTATATATAAATCATTAAATATAAGTTTAGCCAAGTTGTCAAACAAATCCTTCTTGCCTGGTGTTTGGGCATCTTTATGCTAAATGATGCCTATGGGAAGCTAAAAGATTCGAAAGAGTAGTTGAGTTCGAGTCTGCCCCATCTAACAGAAACGAATCGAGTCCAAGTTTTTAAGTCAAGTTGAGCTCCAGCCCTGGTGAGAATCAACTCGACTTGGTTCAAATGACTGTTCTCAATATGTTTTGACTTTTGACACTAAGAAAATGATGATAAAGCACTGTTTGTCAAATTTGTTCGAGTTTGCCACAGCTCTTTATTTGCTTTTACTTTCAATTTCATTGTCATATATATTCAAAAGATATTTGCACTTAGGGTTTATTTTTGTCTTGGAGATTAGAATTAGGCATCCAAACGTGAAAGGAAGGTCCGACATTTTAAAAGTACATGCGCGCAAAGTAAAAATATCACCAAGAGTCGATTTATCCAGTTATGTTCTGAACTTACCAGGTAATTTATCTTTGATCTTTCACAAATTTTACTATGGTCCAGGACCAAATCCTACTTGGTGTGCCCAACCAATAGGAATCCAATTTCCACTAATGGAATCCTACCTGTAAAACTTTCCACTAATGTATCCCTTTGAAAGTGCTGACTTGGTGGTCCAAAAACTTGCACTTGGACCACCATAAAATTACTGTTGATCTTTACTCTTCTAATTATTTACGTTGCATGGGATTACGTGGGTGCGGAGGGATACACGTACGTTTCATAAATACAAGGACCAAATCGTGCATAATAAATCTTTAAGGACCAGATCATAGATATTAACAAAAAAAAACATAAAATAAGGAATTTTTAGTGGTTTTCTTCATTTCCAATGCTTTTTTTTTCAGGCAGCTTTTCATAACAGTTTTTCTTCGATTTTCAGTAGGGTTTCTTGATTTCACGTATCCAAGTATTGGATATGCATATCCAAATCCCATATCCAGCTTTTACAAAACACACTTATCGTAAGTATGAATGATGTATAAACAGGATGGTCGGGTGCAAAGCTGTCAAGGCTCCTCTAGGAAGCTGCTTTAGTAGCAGTCCGAAGAGGTCATAATTCGATAATCGAGTCAGATCTTGATGATGCAGTCGATTGACTTACGGTAGGACTCAAACGTATCAGAGTTGACCTCGGTTTTCAGGGACAATGTCGTCGTGCAACAACAGAAGTTGGTACTTCTTCGATTTCTCACCTTCTTAGACGATCTGAAGACGCTAAATTGGAGCGTTGTAACCGTATCTCAATCATCCCTCGTGGCGAGGTGATTTTTTTCTTTTCTTTTTCCCTAGTCTTAATTTCCTGATTTGTCGATACATTTAGGGTGGCTTAATCAGAGCACTTGCAGTAATACTGTAACTTTATATGTAAAATAGAGCTCAAATCATTCAGATATAGTAAAAATCGTCTGCATCAGAAGTAGATTCGTTGTGGTGCCATTAACAACTCCTAGTATAATTTCCCAGCTTATAATAGTTTTATCTGAATTTTTGCACAAAATCATTTTGATTTACCTGCCTTTATGCGCAGACTTTATCACAACTTGTGTTTCATCGTCTTGATGAGGAGTCCTACGGAAGCCACAGTTGATGCATCGGCTTCAAGTGCGCATTTCGTGTAATGGATTCACTTAACAATATCTTTATTCCACGACACCGTTGTAAATTTACGAAGCATGTTTAGGTTTTTATACAAACGTCACCCATCCGACAGATTGGTGAGTCTTTATCTAAGGATCTCTCCTCTTGATTGTGTTAATTTTTATTTTCATTTATGAAAAAGGTTTTTCTTGGAGGTAGAGCTGCTGAAGAAATCGTATTTGGTAGGGACACTTCAAGGGCATCAGTTGACTACATTGCTGATGTGTCTTGGCTTGCTCGTAAAATAATTACCATGTTAGTATTTCTTATTTATTTTTATTACACTGTATTACAGTATTATCTAACGTTAAATGCTTTTACTAGTGTAGTCTATTCATTTTTGACAGATGGAATATGGAGAGTCCAATGGTTGTAAAATTTCCAAGAGTGATATCCTCCCTCACAAATTCTTTTACGGGAAACAACAAAAAATTTATAGGACAAGACTAAAATACAATTACATTCCTGCTATAATTGCTGCACAAATGTGATATTTAGAATGTGCAAAGATCAAATCAATACTAACACAACAACACCACCATGTCTAGTACCTAACGGAAACAAATGGATACAAGAGCGACGAAGTGGATCCTCAGCTTTTACAACCCAATTTCTCCCCTGCTTTTGTCGACATGGAGTGATTGTGGCCGCCCAAAAGTGTGTGCTCTCTCCCCGACTGAAACGAGCGGCCCCGATGCGTCCACGTCCTCAAAGCCGGAAAAAGCCGGACTCCTCAAAGCCGAGGATCCGAATCCCAAGAGTGATGTCTATATTTGTATCTGTATCATCTAAGTCTGTACATCCTATTACAACATCAATATGACTACGATGTGAAGGAATCTCCAACTTCGCCACTTCCTTTGCTAGGTTTACCACTTTCTTGTCATGATTTTTATGCGATGGGATGACGTGGCTGTAGATCATTTTTTCCCGCATAATATACAACAATAGCCCTTTAATCCTTTTTTGCTGCTCAGCCACGTAAGCACTTGACTAACGGTTGGGTTCTTCACATTTATTACTCATCTGTCCCAGACAGTCCAACTCATTTCTCTGTGTTTTTTTTAACTCTTGGAGCAACTGTTTCAGACACGATGAAAAGGTGCAAAGCTAGATTTGTATAACAATTCCGATCGTCTTCTATTCCGTGGCCACCTCTTAAAATTTTGTAAAGCTCTAGGCAAACTAAATCTGTAGTCATTGCGGTGGATGTAGCAATAGCAGATATGATTTCACCAGCAATCAACTTTGCTGCAGCTTGTCAACTTCAGGTGCTCTCAAGTTAAGGTCATTGTGCTTGTCAACTTCAGGTGCTCTCAAGTTGGCCATGGAAAATATCAGGTCATTGTGTTTCATCATCCTACACCAAAACATAATGGCAAGAATTAGTATATATATTATTATATGCTTCATTCATGTGTGAGCGCAATTCAAAAAAA
The DNA here is from genome assembly GCA_024500145.1 of Gentiana dahurica var. dahurica. NCBI lineage: Eukaryota > Viridiplantae > Streptophyta > Magnoliopsida > Gentianales > Gentianaceae > Gentiana > Gentiana dahurica. Next base: position 113,263,950 of record CM044901.1, read on the forward strand.
GAAGAGAAAAACAGCAAGGCAAGTTTAAGGGACTAAAACCGTTTGGAACTGGATCGGTCTCATTCTGAAGTCTGGAGGTAAGTTCTGCCTGCATTGCTCAAGCTTCGTTATTAGCCGGTCATCATTATCAGCAACATCATCTTTCACAGCCTTCTTCTCATGTACTGTCATGATTCTCCCACCTTTGGGTTTGAACTCGAAGGTCTTTAGCCAGTTCTTTAAGTCTCCGGCAGCAGCCCGGTCAGGAACAACAATACCAAATGTCTCAACACGCAGAACGGATGCAACCTCGATGAAATGGAGATGGGTTGCATTAGCTTCAGAGAAATTCAGGGGATGGGGAAACCACTTTGGAGCAGACCAAAATGCCCCATCATTCTCACAACTTATAGCATTTTCAAGGTACATACGAATCAGCTTCTTAGTTCGATCTCCTCCTAATTTTAAGGATTGATTTTTTGTTTATTTATTTATTCTTGAGTATTTCTGTATTAGGAATGTAGAAGGTTGGTTTTTCAAGTCGTGGAAATCTAAAGATTTATGAATTAATGAAATATACCATCTGCCTGGTTCAATTCTAAGTTGATCTCTGAGTTTTCGTAGGGTTTGACTCTTATTTAGGAGGGGTTTGATTTAAGCCTCCAATAGCCTTTATGAAAGCAGAAGTTCGTGGCCTATTTGGTTTCGTATTCTGTGATTTTGAATCGGAGTTCACTTTGTTTGATGTTGATGGTAGAGACCTTTGTACAGGCTTTATTATAACGATCGGCAACGGTAATCCCGCAGAGGTAGATTGCGTGGAAGATGAAAGGCTGAAGTTTCCGGATGGGATACTATTGTTATATCAGAAGTTAGGGGGATGACCTAACTTAACGATGGGAAACCGAGAAAAATAAGGCATTCCCGGCCTTACTCGTTTAGTCTTGATGAGAATACCACAAAGTCTGATGCATATGAAGGAGGTGGTTTTGTCACAACAGTGAAACTACCCATTGTAGTGAAATTTAAACCACTCAAACCGGCAATAATAGATCACACTGATTTTGTCGGTAGCGATTCCTCCAAGATGTTGCGTTTAGCCTTTCAGGCATTGGACAAGTTTGTTGCTGTGCAGGGATGCCTTCTGATGGCTGCAGGTTCAGAGTATGATCTCAGACATTGATTTCTATTATGAGCAGCTTGAACGAAAGCTTAGCAGGGGATAGAAAGGTAAAGCATATAGAGCCGAAACTTCTGCAACAATTTGCTTTTGGTGCCCGTGCTGTGTTGAACCCTATGGCAGCTATATATGGTGGTATTGTTGGGCAGCTAGATTGCATGAAAGATGAAAGGCTGAAGTTTCGGCTCTATATGCTTTACCTTTCTATCCCCTGCTAAGCTTTCGTTCAAGCTGCTCACAATAGAAATCAATGTCTGAGATCATACTCTGAACCTGCAGCCATAGGAAGGCATCCTTGCGCAGCAACAAACTTGTCCAATGCCTGAAAGGCTAAACGCAACATCTTGGAGGAATCGCTACCGACAAAATCAGTGTGATATATTATTGCCGGTTTGAGTGGTTTAAATTTCACTACAATGGGTAGCTTCACTGTTGTGACAAAACCAACTCCTTCATATGCATCAAACTTTGTGGTATTCTCATCAAGACTAAATGAGTAAGGCCGGGAATGCCTAATTTTTCTCGGTTTCCCATCGTTAAGTTGGGTCATCCCATCATTGGGCAAGAGGTTATAAAAGCATGCACCGGAAAGTTCTTTCCAATCTATCAGTTCTTCGACTTTATTCCATTCGAGTCACTGCCTTCTGAACCATTAATATCCAGTGATTTAAAGCCATTGAATATCCGTTATGATGCCCCGATATCGGTTTTTGGTTCTATCCTCCAGAAGAAACTAGAAGATGCTAAGGTTTTTGTTGTGGGATCTGGTGCACTAGGATGTGAATTGTTGAAGAATTTGGCTCTTATGGGGGTTTCATGTGGCAAGAAATGAAGGCTGACTATCACTGACAATGATGTGATAAAAAAAGAGCAACCTCATCAATCAATTCATGTTCCGCGAATCGAATATTGAGCAGACCAAATCCACAGTCATTAGTATTTCACGTTCCTGTACCCTGAAAATGCTGTAAGTTGTGAGAATGGTGGGGCATTTTGGTTTGCTCGAAAGCGGTTTCCCCATCCCTAACGTTTCAGAATTTCACCAAGGCTGCATCCGTTTTGCGTGCTGAGACATTTGGTATTGTTGTTCCTGACTGGGCTGCTGTCGGAGACTTAAAGAAACTGGCCGAAGACCTTAATAAGGTCACGGTTCCCAAGTTCAAACCCAAAGGTGAGAGAATCACGACTATAGATGAGAAGAAAGCTGTGGAACATGATGTTGCTGATAATGATGACCAACTAATAACGAAGCTTGAGCAATGCCGGCAGAGCTTACTTCCAGAAAGGATGAGACCAATCCAGTTCCAAACGGTTTTAGTCCCCTAAACTTGCTGTTTTCTTTTTTTGAATTGCTCACACATGAATGAAGCATATAATAATATATATACTAATTCTTGCCACTATGTTTAGGATGATGACAAACACAATGACCTGATATTTTCCATGGCTAACTTGAGATTAAGGAATTACTCAATAGTCAATACCTGAAGTTGACAAGCTGGGAGCAAAGTTGATTGTTGGTGAAATCATACCTGCTATTGCTACATCCACCGCAATGGCTACGGGTTTAGTTTGCTTAGAGGTTTACAAAATTTTAAGAGGTGGCCACGGAATAGAAGACTATTGGAATTATTATACAAATCTAGCTTTGCCCCTTTTCACCGTGTCCGAAGCAGTTGCTCCGAGAGTTAAAAAAAACACATAGAAGTGAGCTAGACTGTCTGGGACAGATAGGTAGTAGATGTGAAGAACTCAACCGTTAGTCAAGTGGTTACGTGGCTGCGCAGCAAAAAAAGCTTAAAAGGCTATTGTATATTATGCAGGAAAAGCATGATCTACAACAACTTCATCCCATCGCATAAAAATCGTGAAGACAAGAAAGTGGTAGACCTAGCAAAGGAGGGGGCGAAGTTGGAGATTTCCATTATCGTAATCATTTTGATGTTGTAATAAGATGTACAGACTTAGATGATACACATACTAATATAATATAGACATCCTCTTGTATTCATTTGTTTCTATTATGTACTAGAGATGAGGGTGGTGGTGTCTTAGTATTGACCCCATTTTGTCTCAGAAAGAGTCACTAGAGATGCTATATCCAAGAAACAGTTGGTACAAATTCTTGTAAAGGATCAATATGCCATTGATTTGATCTTTGCCCTTTCTAAATATCACATTTGTGCAGCAATTATAACTTAGTCTTGTTAAATTTTTGTTGTTTCCCATAAATTTTATAACTGTATAGTAATGATCTTGATTATGTGGAGATAGTTTGAAGTTTATCTCCTCAATAGTTTTTTTATTTTTATGTATGAATTATAAATTTGCAACACGAGAGCCAAAGGATGTGCAAGAAGGAAGAGTAGACTGGAGTGGAGGGTGGTGCAACATTCTTTGATATATGATGGAATTCAGGTCCTATTCATATTTTTTAAGAAGCTACCTTGGTGATAAAAAGCTGGAATTTACAAACTTTATCATATTTATCTGACATATTAGACGCCAATTGCGTTAAAAAAAAGTTCACTTGTTGTTGTTGTTGTTGTTTTTTTTTTTTTTTTTAAGTTTTGGGTTGAGTTGATTGTGTATATTTTGTTTTGTGTAACATTTTGCTGATGGTGCTGAGTGTTCGTTCACGTCATTAGACACTTTTACATTACAAATGAGTGTTTGAAAAGATCCATTTGGTTTTCAAAAAAAGAAAAGATCCATTTGCTTCAAATGAGTGTTTTTTTTTTTTTTTTTTTTTCAAAAGAGTTATAGCTTCATAACACAACATATGTTTAAGCCGAATATGTGAAAATATTATAAAAATAAATAAACTAAATCAATGCTTGATTTAATAGCCGTAGACGGTTTATGTATAGTTTGTTTATAAAAATATAAACTAAATCAATGCTTGATTTAATAGCCGTAGACGGTTTATGTATAGTTTGTTTTTAAATTCTGTTTTATGAATCCGGTATAATCTTTAGATACATTTTTATATGATACATAATTCTAAGAAAACATAATTTCACGATTTACAATGAGCATAATTTCACGATTATGGTTGGAAGAAGAATCACTGGAGATAAAACATAATTTCACAATTAAGTTTACAATGCAATTTATGTTAATTCTGTAACTTTTGGTTTCTACTAAATCCAATGCAATGCATCATTTATGCAGAGAGAGCATCAATGCCCTTCTGTTCTGTGTAGTTGATTAAATTTGACGACTCTACAACTTCAGATATCCAATAAATATGAACACACACTCTATGTCTAGAATGTATCTAACAAATTAAAATGCATTTTCCAGATATGATTTAATTTGGGACTATCTTTCCACACCAATGTTGTTTTACACTTACCAAGAGCCGAGAGTGGGCTTCGTTTTGATATTCCACACGCCTGCCATTCTGACCGTAAATGAGTCCGGAAAATATATACTATTCTGGCCAATTTATGGTCAATTCACACAACAACCATTCTGACCCAATTTGAGTCAGAATACGATCATTATACTGATTTTATTCTAATCAGAATTTTGAATGCTTTTCATACTCAATACCGGTCAGAAAGACATTCTGACTAAAATTGAGTGAAAAAAACTTTTAATATTCTGTCTGAAATTTAGTCAGAATCAATAGTGGTGCTCTTATATTGTTGTTGGTATCCTGACCCAATTCTAGTCTGAATCTGTAGAGTATTCCGGACTCAATATTGGTCAGAAAGATGCTCTGACTATATATGAGTTTGGAAAACTTCAAACATTCTACCTAAAAGATGGTCAGAATCAACCAGTGTGGACTCTCAACACGTATATTATGACCATATTTCAGTATGGATAATGTGTCACATTCTGACCAAACTTTGGTCAGAATGAACGCGCGTAAAATAAAAAAAGTACGGGCGGAAATAAATTTCTGTGTGATAAGATATAAATTTGTGTGAAAAGATATTTCCTTTAATTTACATAGATGCAATTTGCAATAGCAGAAAATAGACATCCAAAACTTGCAATAAAGACATCCAATTCAGACGGTGACAAGAAGGTACTATGAAGATCATATTGCGTAGTAATATCGTGAAATCAACTTTAACATGATCATATATCAAGGGTACGAAGAGACTCGCTAAAAAAGACTATGATCAAGTATAAGGAGGCTGGTCAAGTCTAACGAGGTTCCTGACATAGACGTAGGCATCATAGTAGTACAACGCAGGGCGCAAGGTGTAATATCCTGATTTTTGAGAAAGGGCATTTCAGTCATTTAACGGAAATCAGAATATTAGATTTATTTTAATTTTGGAAATAAAAGGATATTTAAGGAAATTGATTAATTATTGGGAGTTATTAAAAAGGAAATACTCCTAATAACCTAATCAGATTTTCAGTTTTGCGTTTAGCATCAGAGAGATTGGCAAGAGGCGCCACTTTCATCTCTTTGGAGAAAAATGAGACTTTCGATAATCGAAGGCTAACCATTGCTCGATTGTGCAGACATCTCAAGGAGAAAAGACTCCACGTGACGCAAGGATCGTGTGGATACAAGTTTCTCCAAGTTTGGAGAAGGTTGAGTTGAGAGCTAGGTATTTGTGGGAGTTGGATCGTTGTTGCTTGCAATTAAGGTAACGGGGTTTTCATATTGAAGGATTGTTGTTTTATGATGTATTTCCTGTGTTCTTACTGCATCTTTTCTGAGTTTAGAATGAAGTGGCTTGGAGTAGAATCGTTTAGAAATCGTTAGGTGTTGATTTTAGGGCAGAAATCTGGTTTTCTGATGCAGTCGGACCCTGTCCATACGGATAGAACTGTTATCCGTACGGATATTTCACTAATCGGGCAGAGAGTAAACCAGAGATATAGCCGTCCGGTTGGGTCAATTTATCCGTCCGGATACCTATCTGTCCGTCCGGATATCTTTTTGTCCGTCCGGATAGTGCTGCTTTCCTTTATAATGTGTCTTAAGCAATGAGATGAGTTCTAAATGTTACCTTTTGATGTTATAACCCCTAATGAACATGACAAAGCCATGAATAATCTTCCGATGTGTTTGGTTCTGCACCGAATGTATTCTTAAAGGGAATTGAAGTTCGGGACCGTCGGAATAGTAGGAGTGGCCTTGTGCTTTGGTGAATTAGTATTCATCAATGTCTGTGTAACTGCTAGATTGAGTCTAGAAGTCTAAGAAGAGGGAGTAGGGAGCTTTTGTACTGAACGAAACTAGGTGGTTAGTTAATCGCTTAATAAACATATTTGACTAGATAAAAGGTTAAGCATCATGAGAGCTTGAATAGGCACAGTACAACATCGGCAATGTGTTGGTTGGCCAGATAAAGTGGTGATGGTCACTGCCGGATTCTAGACAAAGCCAGTTAAAGTAGTGATCATACCGCCGGACAACCTCATGAACGAGATAGTCATTCACCGGATAGCCTATAGAGCTAGCCAGTCAAAGTGAGGTGATTGTCTCGGGACCGCTAGAGATTTATCTCTATAGGGTTGCGTCTTTTGTCTTAGTGCATTTCTCACTAAGTGTAGTGCCCTCGCAAACATGATGTAACAAAGATAAGCTAAGCTAGTAACCCTAGGGACCTCATATTATACCATGAATATAATGTGATAGTTAGATGTAAGATCATGTTCTTTTGGCCTAATAACAAGTTGTTGTTTCAATAGTTTCCGTTATAAAATGCATGATTTCAATAGCTTCTACTCGTTACTAAGTACGTATGTACTTACCCGTTATATGTTTTGGGATGAGAAGATGAACAGGTTTTTGATGAAGATGAGTATGACGAAGATGTTTGATGCTTTTGGATACGAAGTTAACTTGTGTTGAAGTTTTGAAGACTTTTATTTATTTCAGTTTTTGACTTAAAACTATGTTGTCAATTCATTTTGAATGTTGTTTCTTTTTTGGGTTTGGCTCGTTTAGTGGCCTTTGTTGTAACACGTTTCATTTTCCATTTTCCTTTGGATTTTAGTGCAGCATTGAATCTGGTTTAGTTGGTCTTTGGAAGTTATTTCCCCGAGTCGTTTCGTTTCCGCATTGTGTTTATGATATATGACGTAAGGCTTATGTATAATATTAGATTATATTTAATATTATACATGCCGGGCGTTCGTTTCCGGATAAGGACTCGGTGTCCGGGAACGGGGCGTCACACAATACCCCTGGAATCTCAATTCTCTCATAGGATTCGTCGTGAGGATCCAACCAATATAACCATCTAAAGTTGCAAAGCAATCGCCTTCTACTGTTTGGGAAATACAAGTTTGGGATGTCGCGTCGTGTGCGGTCAAAACTGTATAATTTAGACCAAGAACTTTCAACTCCATATTTTTCCATCACCCAAATAGTTTGTGGACCATGAAAACTTGTTGAATCACCTGGGGGAAGGAAAGTTATGCATAAACGACCCCCGAAGTCCGTAAGATGAGATGGCCACAGTTGAAGTTGTCTACCTTCCAAGGGTAGAGGTAATGATGTAAAGGTTTCCATCGCAAGATCAAATGCAGCAATAAATATAGAATTTTTGTCGGTGGTGGTACGAATAGTCGGCAACCAATGCATAACACCACTAACACAAACTGTCTGGTAAGGCAGTAGCTAGCTGGACCCGAAGGAAAATCCATATGGAATTTTCTTCTCCATGAAGGTTTTCGGAAGCTGTAAACTTCCAGACTTGTTTCACTTATTGTTAAATCAAAAGAGATGCGGATTATCTTATAATCATCGTGAACATAATCATAACCCATTGAGACGTTTACAGAGAGTAGGCCGGAAGAAGAATCAACCTTTCGAAAAGTGCCATTAGAGGGGTTCCAAAAAACATACATTTCTGGATCTGGATCAGAATTCTTAAGGCAAAAAATTCCATTAATTGCAACACCAACCCATTGGAACCATGCCTGCCTTGGTAAAATTACAATTAAGCTCTATTGCCTTGGCACGATTCAGATTATTATTATCATCATTGTCAAAATTCACGGAAAAAAAGGCGATGGAACCTGTATTGGTAGAGTAAGATGACATAATCTTCATCCGAATCCGAGACCGAGACCGAGACCGAGAGGGTTCGATGAATATTATGATTTTTAGCAAAAATTGAGCTATCAATCATTCCATGCATGCCCTTAGATACACAACGGAAACGGATCAGAGACTTCACCGGCAAACCTAAGAAATACTTCGTACAACAGCTCCTCCAGAATTTGGCATGGTTGAAGTGAGAAGCAATGTCTTGCTTTTCTGGATGATTTTGAAATTTTGTCCGGCGGGTCGTCGTTGGTTGTCACCATAGCTAAAAACAAAACTGGTTTTTAGCAGAAGAGAGCTTAAGCTGAAGGCTTGAGCTTCAGGAAGGTAATCGGGGGGATGTAATGGAGTTATATAATCACCTTGATAACAAATTCTCCTAATTCTAATCGCAATTGGTTGGATTTACAATTTTCCTAATTCCAATCAAAATAGTTTCTCCCTCAAAAAGAAAAGAAATCACAATAGTTTCTTTTTATATTTATTTAAATTTTGATGTCAAAAAATTAAGGTAACTTACTTTAAATTTAGGATTTGATCGCGGATATATGCTTGTACCTTTGTTATTGGGAATATCAAACTTCCTAACTTCTCTCCTTGGTAAGCAAAATAGCAAAATTCAACAACAACAACAACAACAACAACAACAACAAAAAGCAGATTGGATGATCGATAGAACAACAATTCTTTCTCATTATATATCATGAGAAAGAATTGTTGTTTTATCGATCATCCAATCTGCTTTTTGTTGTTGTTGTTGTTGTTGTTGTTGTTGTTGTTCACTTAACAAATTGGATTTCTCAGCTTCTTAGTCTTTTTTACTTGCACCACAGGACTCCGCTGAATGAAAACTACTGGGATCTTTATCATTGGGAGTTCTCCCCAATTTCAAACAGTTAGAAGCGTAAAAAAACCACAAATCTACTTCATATACCATTAGAGGCACTAAGTCTTAATTTTATCCTTGTGAAAAGGTTCAGACAAGTATCAAATTAAAATCATTCCACATTTATTTAATTAAAGCACCAATAAAAAGAAGTAAAGATATGCTGCTTTATGAATAATATAACAATCATAACAATATCCGAATATAGGATTCAAAATGTAAACTACATATTTGAGAAAGAGTATCATAATAACAAATGGTGTTTGCATCTTGAATTCTCAAAGAGACTTACTAAACAAGACTCTGATCGAGTCTAACGAGGTTCTTGACATAGACGTACGCCTCATGGTAGTACAATTCCGGGCAAAAGGCTTGGTCATTCAGTAGCCCTGGAATCTCAATTCTCTCAAAGGAGCCGTCTTGAGGATCCCACCAAGACAACCATCTAGAGCTGCTCCAAAGCAATCGACTTCTACTGTTTGGAAAATAAAAGTTTGGGATGTCGTGTCGTGCATGGTCAAAATTGTATAATTTAGACCAAGAGCTTTCAAGAATTTTTTTTTTTAAAATGCTAAAAAACAAAGTATTTATCGTTTCGGTGCTTATCTCAAACTATTTCCTCCGAATGGGTCCACGTCAGCATTGTTTCAAGAAGCCGCTGGTTGAACCTGCGGCTTTACCCTTTTTTTTGAAAAATGCCAAAGCCGTTGGTTCAACCAGCGGCTTTACCTGGGAAAAAACACGGGAACATCCTGTATTGGAATGAAATTGCACATAAGAAGAAGCCGCTGGTTCAACCAGCGGCTTTAGCAGTTATATAAAAAAAACAGGGAATTCAAAAACACCACCAGCCTGCATTCATTCTCAAAATTCAGAACACCAGCCTGCATTCTTAACACCTCAAATTCTCAAAATCAACAATCCAATGTAAACCACATCACTAAAAGGGAAAAAACCAAATCAATTGCAAAAAACACATTCATTGAAACTACGTCATTAAAAGAGAGAAAAAAAAAAATTATTCGTTAAGGAAATGAAAGTTTTTGTTGTATTACAACCAAAACCAAAGAAATGTTTGATCATATCAACTTGTTCGGGTACGACTTTTCTTTGTCCTTCTACGTGAAGACGAACATTCTGCTGGTGTGTCTATTTCCTCGATCGGTGTCAGTTGAGCACTTGCCAAGTTCCTAAAGTCGTATCGCGGAAGTTCCGGGCTAGGATGTTCGACCTCTTCAGGTTCAGGTTGGATCAGATGCGTCCGACATACGAGAGACTTACACTCTTGCAAAAAAAAAAACATGTTACTATTTTTTATAAAGAAACAAATTGTTATTGCGAAAAAGCAAACATTAACGATTATACCTCTCCTTCCCAGATGATGCTGCTTCTGTGTTGATGTTGACGTGTTAGAACGCTACCATTAATTGGTCCCGGCTCCATGTGATCTACATAAATAAAGCACAATTCATTAGTGACTATATAACAAATGAATACAATATAAACATGGTATACTAGAATAGACACATTAATGAAAATGTTTAATTTCAAAAAAAAAAAAGAAATACAAACCATTACCGTGAAGGACCGGGCAAATTAGATTGTTTCAATTGACAAGAGCGCTTGTTATGACCGGGCAAATTACATAAACTACATGTAACATTTGTCTTTGGTAACTCATCCATTTCATTACGGATTCTTTTAGATTTCGGACGTCCCTTGCCTTTTTTAACACACCATTGAAGCATTCGCATAAATTAGAGGTTTTAATACCGTATCTTAACCCGCCGTCGTGAGCAAGAGACCACTTGCTTAAAGGAATGCCTTCTAACAAACTCTTAGCACGAGGATTGAGTGCACCGATCTGACGTGAACCCCGAAAGGTTTATTCACGATTTGAAGAGTGGATCGTGATTGAGATTAAGAATGACAACGGGATTGAGCACCTCGACCTCCAATCGAACAATGTGATTGGCAACCTCGGTATAACCTTAACCTCTAAGCGAACCCGTGCTTAGCAATCTCGGTATAGAACTAACAAGACCCGCTCAAAGTCTTGATCCTTGTTCGATTTTCGAATTCTCTACACAAGAATTCTCAACACACTTAACAAGTGAAATATATTTTATATCAATGAAAATCTGATTTTTCCAAGTACAATAAGATGCCAATTTATAGGGCCAAATAAGGACTAGGATTCATGAACAAAAATGAAAAGACTTCCTAAGAATACTACAAATGTGGCGCCCCAAGGTTCACCAAGATTAGCCATCTAGAGTCAATGTATCTTCATGTATCTTGAAAGCTCCAAATGCATTGTATCTTGATTCTTCCAAGCTTGATTTTAATCTTCAAAAGTGGCGCCACCTTTGTTTGACTTCTAGCCAATAATTATCCAATTTATATACTTAAATAGAAACATATATAAAACACTTATAAATATAAAAATAGTTAATCGGCTCCGTTAACGAATTCAATCGCATAAATGAGAATTTTAAGAGGCATTTCATCTTCTGGGGATTCGTCGTATTCCAACTGAATTTTATGAACCAACGTATTCAAAGCTTCTCGTCTTTTCCTAGCTTGAAGTCTCGTGACCGGACCATCATTAATGATCAATGGATCAACATGGGAAACAACACTTAAAGGATCAATAACGGTATCCGGGATCATATCATCCCCTCCCAGTTGCGAAGGATTTGCCCTCAAATCTGACGGGTTATCAAACAATGATAAATCAGTCACGTTGAAAGTGGTAGAAACACCCCAATCCTCGGGAATATCAATTTTGTAGGCATTATTGTTGATGCGTTCGAGAACTTGAAAAGGACCATCTCCCCGAGGGTGCAATTTGGAAGAACGTTTGTGGGGGAATCGTTCTTTTCTGAAATGCAACCACACCCAATCACCGGGGTCAAATACAACTTCCTTACGTCCTTTGTTGGCATGCTTCATGTAATGTTTGGTTTGTGCTTCCAGATTGCGTCTAGCCTTGGAATGAAGCTCACGAATCAGCTCAGCCTTGTAGTCACCATCCAAACTCTTGTGCTCACCTGGGGGTATGGGAACAAAATCAAAAGGTGCATTAGGATTAAAACCATATACAAGCTCAAATGGAGATGACTTAGTAGCAGAATGCATAGATCGATTATAAGCAAATTCCACAAATGGAAGGCAATTTTCCCAATTCTTCAGATTCTTTTGTATCACTGAGCGAAGTAATTGTCCTAAAATCCGGTTAACAGCCTCAGTTTGTCCATCAGTTTGTGGGTGATATGCAGTTGAAAACAACAATTGAGTACCCAATTTGGACCATAAAACACGCCAAAAATGAGACACAAACTTAACATCCCTATCGGAAACAATAGAACGAGGTACCCCGTGCAAACGAACAACTTCTTTAAAATACAAATCAGCAACATAAGAAGCATCGTTAGTTTTTGAACAAAGGATAAAGTGAGCCATTTTCGAGAAACGATCAACCACCACAAATATGGAATCCTTACCAGTTGTAGAACGAGGTAAGCCTAACACAAAGTCAATAGACACATCTGTCCAAGGAAAATCAGGAATAGGTAGCGGGGTATACAAGCCATGCGGGTGGGCTTTGGACTTAGCTTTACGACAAACAATGCAATTAGTACAAATTTGATTGACATCTCGTTTCATTTTAGGCAAAAAAAAAAGGAGGTAAGCATGTCAAGTGTTTTGGCTATGCCAAAGTGTCCCATTAAACCCCCACCGTGTGCCTCACGAACCAATCGTTCACGGGCTGAACATTGAGGGATACATAGACGATCCTCACGAAACAAAAAGCCCTCAAATTGATAATATTTCCCTTGTGCAACAGATGTAGTAGCAGCAAATATATCTTTAAAGTCCAAATCAGAAACATACAAATCTTTCAAATGTTCAAAACCAAGTAAACGAGTTTGCATATGAGTCAACAAAGTAGAACGTCGAGAAAGAGCATCAGCCACCACGTTATCCTTACCTTTTTTGTACTTGATAATATAAGGGAAAGATTCGATAAACTCAATCCAACGAATGTGACATGAACTCAATTTACCTTGACTTTTCAGAAATTTCAAAGACTCGTGATCAGTGTGGATGACAAACTCACGAGGACGCAAATAGTGTTGCCATACATGGAGACATCGGACCAAAGCATACAACTCTTTATCGTAGGTAGCATAGTTTAATTGAGCCCCTTTGAGCTTCTCACTAAAATAAGCACAAGGACGACCGTCTTGACATAAAACTCCACCAATTCCCACCCCCGAAGCATCACATTCGATATCAAACATTTTATGAAAATCAGGGAGAGCAAGTACAGGAGCAGAAATTAATTTAGACTTTAAAGTTTCAAAAGACTCCCTTTGTTTTGGGCCCCAAATAAATAGGGTGTTTTTCTTGACCAACTCAGTAAGGGGTGCGGCAATACTGCTGAAATTTTTGACAAATCGCCTGTAAAATCCAGCTAGTCCATGAAAACTTCTAACATCCGCAACGCATGTAGGTTCAGGCCAGTCAGAAATGGCACGCACCTTCTCCTCATCGACCTCAACACCTGTAGCACTAACAACAAAACCCAAGAAGACAACCCGATCCATGCAAAAAGAGCACTTTTTCAAATTAGCATATAATTGAGCTTGTCTAAGAGTGTCAAAAACAGCCCGTAGGTGTGTGAGATGAGAGTCTAAATCAACACTATATATCAATATATCGTCAAAATAGACAACTACAAAATGCCCAATAAACTCACGCAGCAACTCATTCGTCAATCGCATAAATGTGCTAGGTGCGTTAGTTAGCCCAAAAGGCATAACCAACCATTCATACAACCCAGATTTCGTTTTAAAGGCTGTTTTCCATTCGTCCCCTTCCCGCATACGTACCTGATGATATCCACTCCTAAGATCTACTTTAGAGAAAATCTTAGCTCCATGTAATTCGTCTAACATGTCATCTAAGCGAGGGATTGGATAGCGGTACTTAACTGTAATCTGGTTGATAGCTCGGCAATCTATGCACATACGCCACTTTCCATCTTTCTTTGGTACCACAATAGTCGGCACCGCACAAGGACTCAAAGATTCTCGAATTTTTCCATGTGAAAGTAATTCTTCAACTTGCCTTTGTATTTCCTTTGTTTCCTCCGGGTTAGCACGATATGCCGGCCGATTAGGCAAAATGGAACCAGGAATAAAATCAATTTGATGTTCAATGCCCCGTAATGGTGGCAGACCGGTTGGTTCCTCCTCGGGAAAAATGTCAACATACTCCTGCAACAAAGCAATAACAACACTAGGCAAAGAATCATCAAGTCAAGAATTACCAAAGAAACAAGTACGGGAATAAGAGGGCGAAAATTCAGGACCTTTCTCCATGGGAAGAAGGCGAGTGATTGTGTGTGGAGTGGACATAATCGGTTCCTTGAATAAAATTAAGAAAGCACTTTTTTTGGCCAGCCTTGGTTTATCATTTGAAATTCCCCTACTAAGAATATTGTCATCCACCAAAGTAACATTTTTTTCCGATTTAGATATAGAATTTTGGGCAGCTTGTTGGACACGTCCCTTAGCAAGACGCAAGTCTTCATCTCGAGACTCGTGTGGGGATAATGAAACCAAAGTGTGTGTCTTACCATTTAACGAAAACTTGTAATTATTGGTAAATCCATCATGCATAGCACGCCTATCATATTGCCAAGGTCGGCCTAGTACCTTAATTTGATGTGCCATATATATATTTTATCAGTGACTAACCCTGCCAAGAAGTCGTATGACTTACAACGGCATTTTCTTTTTGCAGGTACCATGAAACACACACCATAAATGATTAAAACAAAATATGTGTATGATATATATTTATCATCACATTTTATATGATATGGTGTTGATATCATGTTCATTGGGTTCAACAATAATTGACCTCACGGCCCAGCCTTTCTTCGGACCTTGAACATTACAAAATAACAATTTTCTTTTCAGCCCAATCCTTTTACTCCATTTCTTTATTAAAAAATAATAATAATAAAAAAGATTTACCCTACTCATATAAACCAAAACCTAATCCTGCATAACCATTTCACATACAGCCGCTTCCGTTCCTTTTCTTTCAGACAAATCTTTTCTTCTTACATCCCTTCTTCATTCAGACAAAAAAAAAAAAATTTAAATCAACAGCTCCATTACACTCTCAGTCCTTCCCAATTCTTCAACTCCCTGTCCGAAACTCCAACCAAATTATCACCTCTATCTATCATATTACAAATTCTATTACTTTCTCCTTCAAAACGATTTCACACTCGATTGAGCAGATTGAATCTTCTATGAAATCTGAAATCATTCATAAACTCAAGCCTTAATGTTTTCTTATTTGATCGAAGATAAATCTGTGACCTATGTGGCCAAGAATCGATAAATCGTGACCCGATTGAAGAAAATTCGTGGCATTTTTCTTCTTCGTTGAACCACAGGTCACCATGCCTCTGAAAATGGCTCACGAATTTTGAATAAATGGTCAGGAAGTATAGCTGAATTTCTGTCTCAGCTTTGATAAGTTTTTCGAGTCTATACTTGGTGAAATTGATTCTCGATTTATGAACCAAGTCTTTTGAATTGATGAGTCTGAATCATTCTTAATTCGATTCATGTGTCTAGGCTATTCTTTTGATAAAATCACCTTTTGCTGCACCTTTATTGATAAGTCAATATGAATGCTATGCAAATTTGAGTTTGTTTGAGGCACTGTACTAAAGCACTATGACGAAATCAGACTTTTCTGGTTAACCAGCTCCGATTAATGAGTCATCTATGTCGGCGTTATAATCTGATTAATTCTTTGATTGATATTTTTGGGTCGATTTACTTTGATGCATTTCACTGAAGAAAATGACAAAAACAATTTTCGATCTAGTCAAACTGTATAGATCAATAAGTTTATGTCTTGTTTGATTACTCTAGGTCATTAATATGATGAAATCAGGTTATGTGCTCTATGACTGTTTTTTTTTGTTGTCAAAATCCCGATTAATGATTCATTAGCACCTGCATCATTTGCATGTCCCACTCGGTTAAAGATTTGATGAAATCCTATGATTTATGAATCAAATCCTGAGTATTGATCTTATGAAATGATATACTCCATGCTCATCTGCTATGAATCAGAATATAGCCGAGATGAAGCATTTTCGGGTTACCTGTGCCTTCAGATTCAGTGTGTTATGAACCTACATCTATATTCATGACACACTCATACTCTCCTTAATGCCACACTGAGAATTCTCTGTTTTCATAAATATATATATATTTTCTTAGTGTCTATATGAATTTCTTGCTCTAAAATGCTATATATATATATATATATACTGTTAAAATAAACAAATCTGTTGCTGTATTTTTATCAACTCGAAATTCTAAGAAAATAAGTCAAGAAAACTGTCTGTGTTCCCTATACAGTGCATTTACTACTTGTGTTGTTTCAATGCTGCATCTGAAAGGTTTTCTCCAAATATTTTCAACAGTCTTTTTAGAATACAGCAACACTTATTACTATTTTTAAAACCAATGGCAGACTTTTGAATAACCACATTCATTGCATATTATGTTTTCAAAGTGGTTCAGTAAATGCCTTACTATTTACTTGCCTATAAATTCTCAGTGATACTAAACTGATCAAGCAACAAGTTGATCAAACATTTTCTATTCACTAAAAATCTGCCTTGTGTTTACGAAACTGTTTATAGTATTCTTACTTCTCAGTTCATCTCTGATCCGAGTTGTAGGAATTCGGGTTTTTGATTTGGATCTATCTTGCGTGGTCTGAATTAAAAAACTGGGTTGTGGTGATTTTATCTGGGGATCCAGCTTAAGCTTTGGGATTGCTCCAAGGCTTGTCTCTGGCACCAGTTCATCTCACAGCCAGAACTTTGTGTTCTCTTCAGGAAGTTCTCGTGTTTACTAATTGCTTTCAAGTTGCTTTATTAATTTGCGTCTTTAATTAAGAACTTGTTAGGATAAGTAAAGTAAAGGTTGTATCAGTTCTGTTGTATTAATTTTCAGAGAAAGAACTGTATTTGAATCACTGTGACTTTGTGTCACTGTTGTGGCTGTGATTCATATACTAAAGTGTGATCTGAAAGATTAATAAGTCAGAACAAAATTTATTCATCTTGTATTTTATTTTCAGCATTGAAAAACTTGCTGTAATCAGTAATCGCAAATCATATAGTGAAAAACTGTGGATGTGTGCTTGATATTGACACATAGGACTGTATGATAGTTTAATCAACTATTAAAATCAGCACAAGTGTTTTCTCGAAACTGAATTAGAAACACACTTACATAATTGCATGTTAAACTGACCAGGAATTAATTCTTTAAATTCTTAAGATTCTGAATTCACAAGAACCTTAACCTATAAACGTTGATTCTAGCTAGATCTTCCGCCTAGTTTATTTTCAATATTAGGTTAAGTATTTTGAAACTCCAAAAAGGGTAATTAAAACTTAAAAAGCCGTAATATCCTATTCACCCCCCCTCTAGGATATATATATTGCGCACTCTACGATCCAACAAGTGGTATCGGAGCATGGTTTCTTGTGATTCAAATCCTGATTTTCTGCTTGCTGAATTAACTGTGTTGATAACTTCCATTTTGATAAACTGCTGAAACCTGTATCTGTGCTTAAGTGCTGTATATTTGTTCTGTGTTTGATGTGTTATAGCAGCTGAATTACCGCCTATTGAACTGTGATACCTGCAGTGTTGTATTTGTGCTTTTAGTTTACAAAAATAAATCTGTTAAGTCTCGCTCTGGCTGAATTTTAGATTCAGTCACTTGTTTTCTGACCACGTTTTATTTTCTGCAAACGTTTAAGTGCTAAGACTATTCACACACCACTTGCAACACATATCGAATCTGAGATTTTTGTCACATCTTATTTGAATCCGTCCAGCTGCATTGTAATTTGCATTGTATCACTACATTAGTTGTAAGTGCATTGAATCGCATTGTACTGCATCTCATTATCATTCAAACGCCTAGAATTAATTAAATGGCTTCCATGAACTATAACCATGCACCACCACGTGAGGGCTTATCATTGGTAAGACCTCCCTATTTTGATGGTACTGGTTATATTCAGTGGAAGAGGGCTATGCAACTCCATGTAGAGGCAATGGACATCCGACTATGGTTCATTATAGTGGATGGACCCTTTGTCCCTACTAAGGAAGGTAGAGATGAGGGTGTGATAGTGCAAGTTAAGAAGGAAAGAGATGAATTAGATGATGAGGATTATCGAAAGATGACCCTCAATTCTAAGGCTACCGCTATCCTTGTTAATGCATTAAGTCCAGCTGAGGGCAAATACGTCTTAGATTGTAAGACCGCTAAAGAAATATGGGAACATCTTGAAATGCGTCATGAGGGTAATAATCAAGTTAAGGATAATAAAATTAACCAACTCATGTTTGCATATGAATCATTTAGGATGGGTTCAAACGAGACAATCGGTGACATGGATACTAGATTCACCGATATTATCACTACACTTTCTGCACTAGGTAAAACCTTTAAATCCAAAAAGATTGTTCAAAAGATCCTTAGAAGCCTGCCCCAAGAATGGGACGCCATGGTTACGGCTATACAACAGGCTAAGGATCTAAACACTCTGAAAAAGGATGAACTTATTGGCTCATTGCTTGTACACGAGAGCATGCTGTCCTCTCGCAAGCACACTAAGCCCGAGACTAAGGGAGTGGCACTCAAGGCCAAATCCCAGCCCATCAAATCTGAGACTACCGAAAGTGAGAGTGATAATGAAGATCATGCACTTATGGTTCGTAACTTTAAGAAATTCTTAAAGTTCAATAAAGGTTCAAAATCTGAACCTAAATCCCAAAAAGGCAAAGCCAAAAGGGGTTCCGATGTCCGTTGCTACGAATGTCAGCAAAAGGGGCATATTGCCAATGAATGTCCGAATCGCAAGTCTAAATCAAAAGAAAGCTAAACCTGTTTTTGATAATAAAAAGAAAGTAAAACCTGCTTTAGCCGCTTGGTCCGATAGTTCGGACAACGACGCTGCTGAATCGACTCAGAAAAGAGTGAGAAAGCAAATGTTGCTCTTATGGCATACTCCCGGACCACAAACGACACGGATGAGATTCTGTCTAATCCATCTTTCTCTAATGATGAATTGTATGAATTAAATGAAAAATTAGCCATCGAAAACTCAAACCTTAAAGGCAAAAATGAACACCTACAAGATATTATTTTGCGAAATGAGGATCAACTCCTCCAACTAATTAATTCTTTAAGTGCACTTGAGCTAAAGTATCGAGATCTTGAGTTGGAAAATGCTTCTCTAAAAACTGAGTCTATTACACTCAAGAAAACCATTCAAGGGTTAGAGAAGGGGCCAATAGTCAGTGGGTATGAGACTTCTTACAAGGAGACTCTTCTCAAAGACTTGAAGCTCAAAGAAAAGATCTTGGAACCAAGGCCAATTGCCTTAAAGAACATTAGACCCCCTTCCCCCAAACGTTTTTACAAACAGCACACAAAAGCACCTAAACACGCATACAAGTATGACCAGAGGTACTCAAGGAGTCCAACTCGACAGACTACCTCTCGTCAAACGAACTATGCTCCACGTATGCACCATGATTATGGGATACATCAAGCACCTAATTACACCTATGTTAAACCACGAGTGTCCTATAATTCTTATAACAATTTTCAACCGCAATATCACTATGACCAACCCCACTATCCATATGGGTCTTATTTTGGCTTTTATGATCAGCCCTCTAGTTCCTATGGATCTAGACCTGCACATAAACCCAAGATTAAGAAGATATGGGTACCTAAAGTCAAACAAGTATGGGTGAGAAAGGTTTCCACCAATACTAACCCTTAAGGACCCAAAAGACTAAAGGGGACCTCAACTACTCTTTGGTTGCAGGATTGCCCTAAACTAAGACCATGAAGAATCCTAATAAATGGGTGCTAGACAGCGGTTGCTCTAGGCACATGACTGGAAACTTCACACTCTTTCGATCATACGAACCCAAATCCAAAGGAGGCTCTGTCACTTTCGGTGATGGCTCCAAAGGAAAGATCCTTGGTGAAGGATCCATTGGTAACCCTGAATCGCTCATCATAAACAATGTGTATTTTGTAAACAACTTAACTCATAATCTTTTGAGCATTTCCCAACTTAGTGATTCCGATCTAGAGATTACATTCGACAAAAAGACGTGCAAGATAAAAGATATGTCCGGTAAGCTTCTCTTGTCCGGTCATCGTGAGGACAATATATATACTATCGAACTTGATAAGCTTCCGGACTGTCCAATATCTTGTCTTGTCTCTGAGAATGACAATGTTAATCTCGGGCATCGACGCCTAGGACACGTTGGTATCTCCACCATGCGGAAATTGGTTAGCCAAAATCTAATTCGTGGACTACCAAAGTTTGACTTGAAAGACTTCAAGTTTTGTGAGCCTTGCATCAAAGGCAAACAAACAAAGACTTCTTTCAAATCCAAACAAGACATCACCACTACACGCACACTTGAACTCTTGCATATCGATCTGTTTGGCCCAAGTCGTGTTCGAAGCCTTGGATGGAAGTCGTATGCCCTCGTAGTTGTAGATGATTACTCCCGATACACATGGGTTCTGTTCTTGACTCACAAGAGTGACAGTGCTACGTCATTTGAAACTCTGGTGAAGCAATTACAGAATACTTTTGATATATCGGTTGTGACTGTCCGGAGCGATAGAGGCGGAGAATTCATTGATGCAGAACTTATTGAGTTTTGTGAATACTCCGGTATTCGACATGAGTTTTCTGCTCCTAGAACTCCACAACAAAACGGGGTTGTTGAGCGTAAAAATCGCTCTCTCCAGGAGTCGGCACGAACGATGCTAAACGAGTTCAATGTGCCTCGTTTCCTATGGGCTGAAGCGGTTTCTTGTGCCTGTTATAATATTAACAGATTATCCATTCGAAAGACCTTGCACAAGACTCCCTACGAGATTCTTAGGAACCGACCACCCAAAATAAACTATTTCCATGTTTTCGGGTCAAAATGTTTTGTCTTAAACGATAAGGGAAACTTGGATAAATTTGCATCTAAGTCCACCGAATGCATATTCGTGGGTTATTCGAAACCTCACGGGCATATAGATGTTATGATCCGATTTCACGACGCGTTTGTGAGTCCATACATGTCTCATTTAATGAATCATATTCCATGACTAATGCGTGTATTAATGTGGAAGGAATTAAAGAATTATTAGAAAAAGCTAAGCTTGCAGATTATTCTGAGTTTGAGTTTCTTCCTCCGCCACAAATGAAGTAAGCCCGGAGATTCCTGAAACTCCTACTCCAGAGGCTCCTATTGCTGAAAACAGACCCATGGGTGATGAAACCTTAGCAAATGGTGAACCCCATGGTGAACAACGTATTGAACAAAATGAGCAACCTACCTCCTTACGACAACGCACATGGGATCGTGATCACACTCCAGATCTTATCATTGGAGATCCCACTGCTGGTGTATCCACTCGTCGGTCCACTCTTCCTTCTCCTTTTACCGCTTTAGTATCTGTAATTGAACCTAAAAATGTAAAAGAAGCACTACTAGACACGGATTGGGTGATAGCCATGCAAGAGGAGTTACATCAATTCGAAAGAAATGATGTATGGGAACTAGTCCCTTTACCTCCCAAGACACACACTATAGGAACGAGATGGGTCTTTAGGAATAAAATGGATGAAAACGGGGTAGTCGTTCGGAATAAGGCCCGACTGGTGGCACAAGGGTATTGCCAAGAGGAAGGCATCGACTACGATGAGACCTTTGCTCCAGTCGCTCGGCTTGAAGCCATTCGCCTACTTATAGCGTTTGCATCCGCTTTTGACCTAAAGCTATTCCAGATGGACGTTAAGAGTGCGTTTTTGAACGGTCTTATCAAGGAGGAAGTGTATGTTCGCCAACCTCCGGGTTTTGAGGATACACTTCACCGAGATCATGTCTACCGCCTCAAGAAAGCACTTTATGGCTTGAAGCAAGCCCCCCGAGCCTGGTACGACCGGCTATCATCTATGTTGCTGGAACATGGTTTCTCTAGGGGTAGAGTGGATAATACTCTATTCATTAAGAAATCTGGTTCAGATATCCTGATTGCTCAAGTGTATGTAGATGATATCATCTTTGGCTCCACCAATCCCGACCTATGCACTGAGTTTGAGACTTTGATGAAGTCTAATTTTGAGATGTCGGCTATGGGAGAGCTCACTTTCTTCCTTGGTCTACAAATCAAACAAACTCCCTCAGAACACATGTTAGTCAAACCAAATACATTAAGGACATGCTCACTAAATTCAAGTTTGACACACTTAAGCCTGCAAGCACGCCTATGACCTCATCTGTCAGGCTGACTACGGATGAAGATGGCCAACCATTTGACCAACACCTTTATAGATCCATGATAGGCTCCCTACTTTATTTGATTGCTTCCCGACCGGATATTATGTTTGCCGTCTGTCTATGTGCACGTTTCCAAGCAAACCCTAAGATGTCACACTTTGGGGCGGTCAAACAAATCTTTCGCTATCTTAGGCACACCCCCACTTTGAGTCTTTTTTATGCCACATCTACACCATTCACACTACTCGCATATAGTGATGCCGACTATGGAGGTTGCCGTGTGGAACGCAAAAGCACTAGTGGCACGTGCCAGTTCTTAGGCAATAGACTCGTCTCGTGGTTCTCCAAGAAGCAGCCCAGCGTTGCTTTGAGCACCACCGAGGCCGAGTATGTTGCTTTAAGTAATTGTTGTGCCCAGCTTCTGTGGATCAAACAGCAGCTTGCTGATTTCGGCCTTATTATACCTTGCGTGACAGTCTACTGTGACAGCACTAGTGCCATAGACTTGTCCCGCAATCCAATATTGCACTCTCGTGCCAAACATATAGATATCCGTTATCACTTTATACGAGACCATGTGACCAATGGTATGATATCTATAGAGTTTGTGCCTACTGCGCAGCAAGTCGCCGACATTTTCACGAAGCCTCTACCCCAGGCTTTGTTCGAAAGGCTGCGTAGTGACCTATGTATGGTTCCTCTTTAGACCCTTCTTTTGATTTCTTTTTCAAAATAAGGGGGAGAGATGTATATATGTAGGGGGAGCTGCAATTTAGGGGGAGCGTAGGTATTTTGTAAAATTAATCAAAAGGGGGAGAATTGTTGGGATATTGTTGTGCCCACAATAATCCATATAAGGTTTGATTAATTTTACAGTACCTTAATTTGATGTGCCATATATATATTTTATCAGTGACTAACTCTGCCAAGAAGTCGTATGACTTACAACGGCATTTTCTTTTTGCAGGTACCATGAAACACACACCATAAATGATTAAAACAAAATATGTGTATGATATATATTTATCATCACATTTTATATGATATGGTGTTGATATCATGTTCATTGGGTTCAACAATAATTGACCTCACGGCCCAGCCTTTCTTCGGACCTTGAACATTACAAAATAACAATTTTCTTTTCAGCCCAATCCTTTTACTCCATTTCTTTATTAAAAAATAATAATAATAAAAAAGATTTACCCTACTCATATAAACCAAAACCTAATCCTGCATAACCATTTCACATACAGCCGCTTCCGTTCCTTTTCTTTCAGACAAATCTTTTCTTCTTACATCCCTTCTTCATTCAGACAAAAAAAAAAAATTTTTAAATCAACAGCTCCATTACACTCTCAGTCCTTCCCAATTCTTCAACTCCCTGTCCGAAACTCCAACCAAATTATCACCTCTATCTATCATATTACAAATTCTATTACTTTCTCCTTCAAAACGATTTCACACTCGATTGAGCAGATTGAATCTTCTATGAAATCTGAAATCATTCATAAACTCAAGCCTTAATGTTTTCTTATTTGATCGAAGATAAATCTGTGACCTATGTGGCCAAGAATCGATAAATCGTGACCCGATTGAAGAAAATTCGTGGCATTTTTCTTCTTCGTTGAACCACAGGTCACCATGCCTCTGAAAATGGCTCACGAATTTTGAATAAATGGTCAGGAAGTATAGCTGAATTTCTGTCTCAGCTTTGATAAGTTTTTCGAGTCTATACTTGGTGAAATTGATTCTCGATTTATGAACCAAGTCTTTTGAATTGATGAGTCTGAATCATTCTTAATTCGATTCATGTGTCTAGGCTATTCTTTTGATAAAATCACCTTTTGCTGCACCTTTATTGATAAGTCAATATGAATGCTATGCAAATTTGAGTTTGTTTGAGGCACTGTACTAAAGCACTATGACGAAATCAGACTTTTCTGGTTAACCAGCTCCGATTAATGAGTCATCTATGTCGGCGTTATAATCTGATTAATTCTTTGATTGATATTTTTGGGTCAGATTTACTTTGATGCATTTCACTGAAGAAAATGACAAAAACAATTTTCGATCTAGTCAAACTGTATAGATCAATAAGTTTATGTCTTGTTTGATTACTCTAGGTCATTAATATGATGAAATCAGGTTATGTGCTCTATGACTGTTTTTTTTTGTTGTCAAAATCCCGATTAATGATTCATTAGCACCTGCATCATTTGCATGTCCCACTCGGTTAAAGATTTGATGAAATCCTATGATTTATGAATCAAATCCTGAGTATTGATCTTATGAAATGATATACTCCATGCTCATCTGCTATGAATCAGAATATAGCCGAGATGAAGCATTTTCGGGTTACCTGTGCCTTCAGATTCAGTGTGTTATGAACCTACATCTATATTCATGACACACTCATACTCTCCTTAATGCCACACTGAGAATTCTCTGTTTTCATAAATATATATATATTTTCTTAGTGTCTATATGAATTTCTTGCTCTAAAATGCTATATATATATATATATATATATATACTGTTAAAATAAACAAATATGTTGCTGTATTTTTATCAACTCGAAATTCTAAGAAAATAAGTCAAGAAAACTGTCTGTGTTCCCTATACAGTGCATTTACTACTTGTGTTGTTTCAATGCTGCATCTGAAAGGTTTTCTCCAAATATTTTCAACAGTCTTTTTAGAATACAGCAACACTTATTACTATTTTTAAAACCAATGGCAGACTTTTGAATAACCACATTCATTGCATATTATGTTTTCAAAGTGGTTCAGTAAATGCCTTACTATTTACTTGCCTATAAATTCTCAGTGATACTAAACTGATCAAGCAACAAGTTGATCAAACATTTTCTATTCACTAAAAATCTGCCTTGTGTTTACGAAACTGTTTATAGTATTCTTACTTCTCAGTTCATCTCTGATCCGAGTTGTAGGAATTCGGGTTTTTGATTTGGATCTATCTTGCGTGGTCTGAATTAAAAAACTGGGTTGTGGTGATTTTATCTGGGGATCCAGCTTAAGCTTTGGGATTGCTCCAAGGCTTGTCTCTGGCACCAGTTCATCTCACAGCCAGAACTTTGTGTTCTCTTCAGGAAGTTCTCGTGTTTACTAATTGCTTTCAAGTTGCTTTATTAATTTGCGTCTTTAATTAAGAACTTGTT
The DNA here is from genome assembly GCA_024500145.1 of Gentiana dahurica var. dahurica. Taxonomy (NCBI): domain Eukaryota; kingdom Viridiplantae; phylum Streptophyta; class Magnoliopsida; order Gentianales; family Gentianaceae; genus Gentiana; species Gentiana dahurica. Next base: position 113,289,654 of record CM044901.1, read on the forward strand.
AGGATAAGTAAAGTAAAGGTTGTATCGGTTCTGTTGTATTAATTTTCAGAGAAAGAACTGTATTTGAATCACTGTGACTTTGTGTCACTGTTGTGGCTGTGATTCATATACTAAAGTGTGATCTGAAAGATTAATAAGTCGGAACAAAATTTATTCATCTTGTATTTTATTTTCAGCATTGAAAAACTTGCTGTAATCAGAATCGCAAAATCATATAGTGAAAAACTGTGGATGTGTGCTTGATATTGACACATAGGACTGTATGATAGTTTAATCAACTATTAAAATCAGCACAAGTGTTTTCTGGAAACTGAATTAGAAACACACTTACATAATTGCATGTTAAACTGACCAGGAATTAATTCTTTAAATTCTTAAGATTCTGAATTCACAAGAACCTTAACCTATAAACGTTGATTCTAGCTAGATCTTCCGCCTAGTTTATTTTCAATATTAGGTTAAGTATTTTGAAACTCCAAAAAGGGTAATTAAAACTTAAAAAGCCGTAATATCCTATTCACCCCCCCTCTAGGATATATATATTGCGCACTCTACGATCCAACACTTGCATGGGCGCAACATCACACAATATAGTATCCTCATACTTACCAAGAGAAAAAGAAATTAAGGCCTGTTTTGTAACCCGAACCTCCGCACTTTCATTTAGCCATTGTAATCGATATGGAGTTGGGTGTTTCATAGTGGTAAGACCTAATTTGTCCACAACTTCATAGCTAATCACATTAGTACAACTTCCAGAATCGATAATCAAGCTACAAATTTTTCCCCCAATAAAACAATGACTTTGAAACACATTTTCCCGTTGATTATCACTAGCAAGTTTTGCCTTAGCATTTAAAGATTTTTTTACTATCAAAACAGAATGGGAGGCGTCAATATTAATAGGATGGTCAACATATTCATCATCGATTCATTCACATTTTCAGCCGAGGGTTCCTCATTCTCGTGATCGAGACATACAAATTTTCACCCACCGCAATCATAGCACGTTTAGTAGGACATTCAGATTGCCTATGTCCTAAACATTTACACTTAAAGCATTGCATTTGACTAGTAGGTGCACGAGTAGAATCAACAGATTTTACTTTTTCAATTTCCTTAAGTCTAGTTGCATTACTAGCTCGTTCAACATACGGACGGGGAGGTGTAAAAGAAGTAGGCTGATTTTTAGAAAACTTACCGTCGGTCCCCTTGCTTTGAAACGGTGACCACGAAAGTTTGAAATGGCACGTCTGTCCGGTGCCTTTTCCTTGAGATGTTTTTCCACAAAATCAGCGGTGTGAACCATATCCAGCAAGGTATCACAATTCTTGAGTCCAACCTAATAACGAATTTCAGGCCGCAAAGCTCCAATGTATCGAGCCATCTTTGTTTCCTCACTTTCTTCGGTGCCGGTTCTTATCAAAGTTAATTCCATCTCTTGGTGTAATTCATGAGCCGTCAAACCGCCTTGTGTTAATGATTGTAATTTTTGAAATTGTTCACGTTGATATGATGGGGGAACAAATTTCCTTCGCATCTCACGTTTTAATTCGCCCATGAGGAAATTGTGACATCATTTTCCTTAATCCTGTTTCTGTTAAACTGTTCCAACCAAAGAGAAGCAAATGTGCCAAACTCACTTGTGGCCAAGTTAATCTTGTCTTTTTCAGAATATTCATAACAATTAAAAATTTGATCAACTTTTCGAGACCAATCTAAAAAAATTTCAGGATTATTTGTACCTTGAAATGGAGGAATTTTTTGTTTGAAGTTGGTTGGAGTGGAACGCCTATGGTGCCTCCGTCGTTCCGACCGCGCATTACTCCTCTCGATTCCGCATCACTTTGTTCATCATCATTATCATGGTGTGAATCACCAGCATTAGTACCCGCATTATCACGTTCATCCAACCGAGCAAAAAGGGCAACAATTTGACGTGTCGATTCGCCATATTTTCATTGTTTTGCCGCATATATTCACGAATTTCTTGTTGATCTCCCATTGTGATTCTTTGTTTACCTCCTTCTTCAACCTATCAATCCCTTTCTCTTTTCTTTTCTTCTTTTTTTTTTATTTTTTATATTATCCGACTTTTTGGTACTTGTACGGAACAACCGTTCTTATACTTACGTACAATTTGCTTGATGTACCGGGGTACACGTACGGAACAACCGTTCTTATACTTACGTACGTTTATGCTACCCGTCTTGGATGTCTTTTTGAAAGCTCTTAGCCAATTGGCCTTGAGTATTTTTTTTTTTTTTTTTTTTTTTGAACGTAAGAAAAGAGGGGAGGAGAGGAAGAAAAACTGAAGGTATCTCAACCAAAGTCTCTGATACCAACCGACGTGAACCCCGAAAGGTTTATTCACGATTTGAAGAGTGGATCGTGATTGAGATTAAGAATGACAACGGGATTGAGCACCTCGACCTCCAATCGAACAATGTGATTGGCAACCTCGGTATAACCTTAACCTCTAAGCGAACCCGTGCTTAGCAATCTCGGTATAGAACTAACAAGACCCGCTCAAAGTCTTGATCCTTGTTCGATTTTCGAATTCTCTACACAAGAATTCTCAACACACTTAAGAAGTGAAATATATTTTATATCAATGAAAATCTGATTTTTCCAAGTACAATAAGATGCCAATTTATAGGGCCAAATAAGGACTAGGATTCATGAACAAAAATGAAAAGACTTCCTAAGAATACTACAAATGTGGCGCCCCAAGGTTCACCAAGATTAGCCATCTAGAGTCAATGTATCTTCATGTATCTTGAAAGCTCCAAATGCATTGTATCTTGATTCTTCCAAGCTTGATTTTAATCTTCAAAAGTGGCGCCACCTTTGTTTGACTTCTAGCCAATAATTATCCAATTTATATACTTAAATAGAAACATATATAAAACACTTATAAATATAAAAATAGTTAATCGGCTCCGTTAACGAATTCAATCGCATAAATGAGAATTTTAAGAGGCATTTCATCTTCTGGGGATTCGTCGTATTCCAACTGAATTTTATGAACCAACGTATTCAAAGCTTCTCGTCTTTTCCTAGCTTGAAGTCTCGTGACCGGACCATCATTAATGATCAATGGATCAACATGGGAAACAACACTTAAAGGATCAATAACGGTATCCGGGATCATATCACGATCTTTTGCATCCCTTTATCAAATTTGCGAATTTGATGTTCCATAGCTGTGTTGGTAAACATTTTTTTCAAATCCGTATTTTTGAACGTCTTTTGGATGTTGGATGCATGATGTCCGATACAAAATCTATGAAAAGCATATGGCTCCTTCCAACCACTACCCTCTGTAGACAATGCTGATAGGATACCCGCATGCCGGTCGGAGATGACACAAAGTCCATGACGTTTTGTGACAAAACACCTTATGCAAGCCAAAAACCACCTCCAATTGTCGTGATCTTCTTTTTCAACTATGGCAAATGCTAATGGAAAAAGTTGTTCATTCGCATCAACTCCCATGGCAATCAACATAACGCCACGATACTTCCCGTATAAATGAGTTCCATCAATTGTGATGACAGGCCTGCAATGTTGGAAACCTCTGATTGAGGGGCCAAATGCCCAAAAAACACAATGAAATTGTTCAGTGTAAGGATCGTGGGTTGGCTTATTAACAAAATGCACCACGGTGCCCGGATTTGCTTCTTTCAAAGCTTCCATGTAACGAGGAAGATATTGGTAAGACTCCTCCCAATCTCCATAAAGAGCACCTATCGCCTTTTGTTTTGCACTCCATGCTTTACCATAAGAGATCGTGAAGTTGAATTCTTTTGTTATGAAGGCTTTTAGTACACTAACTTTCACCCCTCAATCTGCTTGCACAAGAGGCTTTATAGCGTTGCTGATAAACTCTCGCTTTAAATTCGGGTGATCCATGGATGGTTTGTGAACCACACAAGAGTTTTCGTGGGGGCCTTTATAGGTGACGATAGTGAAGACATCCGATGCAACATTCTTTTGAGAGGCTCTTAAATACCAACTACAAGCAATTGGTTTCCTTCCACATTTGAATGTGACGGTGTGAGGTTTCGATTCTGTGGTTTTATAGACTTGGTTCCTTTCGACATTGTATGTTGTCACAATTTGCCCCAATGCTTTTTTGTTGGCAAATTCTTGCCCCACCCCAAACTCACCACCGCTCTTATATTGAAAATCACTAGAGTTATACCAACTGTTTAAATATTCTTCATCTATAGAATGAAGCTTAGTAAACTCGGTATCATGATCCTTTAATGATACTAGGTCTACCCCACTATCTTCATCCCGACTTAACAACAACATATCATCCTCGTCTTCAATCTCATCCCCTTCGATATTACCATCTAGTGATGCTTCATCAACATTATTAGTCGACAAAGACACAAACCAATTGGGATCCTCAACTTGACTAACAAGCATGTTGGTGAATGACATGTTAGGTTGTTCAATGGGTGTCAATTCAATATATAAATCCATAGAGAGGGCTTTCGATTGACACACGCTTGCCCACATAGCTTTTAAACCACGATCATTACTTAAAGCTAACACTTTATAGCCTCGCACACTAGGGAATTTCATCTTCACGTTTAGGTCAAATCTAGTACTATCAACCTCCATAGCATCATATATCTCATTCTTAAGCTCATTGATACCAATGTTACTATTGACAATAATAAAGGTTTCACAACCACCTTTGTAAGTAACATTTTCACCGTCAATTACTATTTCACCATTCCACCAACAAGTCAACGGATAATTATATATCTCCATCACTTTAAAAAAACTAAATTAACTCCTACTTTTAACACCCTTTAATGAATTTCTAACATAGACTTCAAGATTACATCTCAACTCAAGCAAAACCTAAAACCAAATCCGCATACACAATATAAATCGAAAACTAATAAAATTAAACAAACAACCTTCTACACATATCACAAATCGATGAATATCAACACTTATTCGTTATCCAAACAAGGAATGCTTTCAATTGCAACAAAAAAACGAAAAAAAACCTGCGATTTTCACTTTTGATATGGGTTGGGAGAGAATTTCGATGCGAAATGGAGTAATTTGGATGATAAACTATGGATGAAACCTTTGATTTGGTTGAAGAAAGTAAGAATCTTGATGCGAAATGGACTAATTTGAGTTGGGGTGGCGAAATCCACTGGGAGAGAATTTGGGGATTTTGGTTTTAGGGTTGGAAATAAGAAAATGGGGTGAAAATCGCGTTTTTTTTTTATATAACTGCTAAAGCATTTGGTTCAACCAGCGGCTTCTGCATATGTAAAATTTCTCGAGAATACAGAGGCTTCCCGTTTTTTTCCCAGGGTTGAACCAGCGGCTTTGATAATTTTCAAATTAAGGGTAAAGCCGCAGGTTCAACCAACGGCTTCATTAAACAATGTTGGCGTGGACCCATTCGGAGGAAATAATTTGAGATGAGCGCCGAAACGATAAATATTTTATTTTTCAGCATTTATTAAAAAAAAAATTCATCTTTCAACTCCATACTTTTCCATCACCCAGATAGTATGTGGACCATCATTTCTTAGCAGATAACCTGTCGGAAGGAAAGTTATGCATAAACGACCTCTGAAGTCCGTAAAATGACACGGTTGGAGTTGGAGTTGTCTAGCTTCCGAGGGTAGAGGTAATGAGGTAAAGGTTTCTGTAGCAAGATTGAATGCAGCAATAAATATACCAATAAATAAATATTTTTCGTTGGTACCATTAGCCCACAACCAATGCATAACACCACCAACACAAACTGCTTTTATAGAGCCATAAGGCCCGTAAACACCCCTACCCGAAGGAAAATCCCTATGGAATAATTTTCTCCATGAATCTTTTCGAAGCTGTAAACTTGCAGACCTGGTTCATCGTCTATAAAGCCGATTATCTTATAATCATCGTTAACATTGTCATAACCCATGGAAACCTTTGCGAGTAGGGTAGACGGGAAGAACAAACATTAACCTTTCGAAAAGTGCCATTAGAGGGGTTCCAAAAAACATAGCTTACTGGATCTCGAGCGTGGGAATTCTTAAAGCAAAAAATTCCATTGCAGCACCAACCCATTAGAATCATGCCCTCCTTAGCAAAATTACAATTAAGCTTTATTACCTTGCCGCGATTCAGATTATTATTATTGTTATCATCATTGTCAAAATTCAAGGATAAAAATCGACTGAGCCTGTATTGGTAGAGTAAGATGGCATACTCTTCATCATCATCCGAATACGAGTCGACCGAGAGGGATCTAGCTCTTTCACTTATTACAGATCGATGAATATTATGATTTTTAATAAAAATTGGGCTATCGATTAGTCGACGCATACCTTTAGATACGGAACGAAACCGGATTAGAGACTTCACAGGCAGCTTAAGAAATATTTCGTACAGCAGCTCCTCTGGAAATTGGACTCTAGAAATTCGACATGGTTCAATTGAGAAGCAAAGTTTTGCTTTTTTGGATGAAGTTGAAATTTCGTCCGGCGGGTAGTCGCTGGTTGTCACCGTAAGTATAAAAACTGGTTTTTTGCAGTATGGTGTTAGGACGCAGAAGAAGAAAGCTTGGGCTTTGGGCTTTGGGCTTTGAGCTTTGAGCTTTGCGCTTGGGCCTTGGAGCTTGAGGAAGATAATCGGGATGTAATGAACTTATATAATCACCTTAATAACTAATTCTCTTAATAACTAATTCTCTTATATAATCACCTTATATAATCACATGAACTCAATTTACCTTGACTTTTCAGAAATTTCAAAGACTCGTGATCAGTGTGGATGACAAACTCACGAGGACGCAAATAGTGTTGCCATACATGGAGACATCGGACCAAAGCATACAACTCTTTATCGTAGGTAGCATAGTTTAATTGAGCCCCTTTGAGCTTCTCACTAAAATAAGCACAAGGACGACCGTCTTGACATAAAACTCCACCAATTCCCACCCCCGAAGCATCACATTCGATATCAAACATTTTATGAAAATCAGGGAGAGCAAGTACAGGAGCAGAAATTAATTTAGACTTTAAAGTTTCAAAAGACTCCCTTTGTTTTGGGCCCCAAATAAATAGGGTGTTTTTCTTGACCAACTCAGTAAGGGGTGCGGCAATACTGCTGAAATTTTTGACAAATCGCCTGTAAAATCCAACTAGTCCATGAAAACTTCTAACATCCGCAACGCATGTAGGTTCAAGCCAGTCAGAAATGGCACGCACCTTCTCCTCATCGACCTCAACACCGTAGCACTAACAACAAAACCCAAGAAGACAACCCGATCCATGCAAAAAGAGCACTTTTTCAAATTAGCATATAATTGAGCTTGTCTAAGAGTGTCAAAAACAGCCCGTAGGTGTGTGAGATGAGAGTCTAAATCAACACTATATATCAATATATCGTCAAAATAGACAACTACAAAATGCCCAATAAACTCACGCAGCAACTCATTCGTCAATCGCATAAATGTGCTAGGTGCGTTAGTTAGCCCAAAAGGCATAACCAACCATTCATACAACCCAGATTTCGTTTTAAAGGCTGTTTTCCATTCGTCCCCTTCCCGCATACGTGCCTGATGATATCCACTCCTAAGATCTACTTTAGAGAAAATCTTAGCTCCATGTAATTCGTCTAACATGTCATCTAAGCGAGGGATTGGATAGCGGTACTTAACTGTAATCTGGTTGATAGCTCGGCAATCTATGCACATACGCCACTTTCCATCTTTCTTTGGTACCACAATAGTCGGCACCGCACAAGGACTCAAAGATTCTCGAATTTTTCCATGTGAAAGTAATTCTTCAACTTGCCTTTGTATTTCCTTTGTTTCCTCCGGGTTAGCACGATATGCCGGCCGATTAGGCAAAATGGAACCAGGAATAAAATCAATTTGATGTTCAATGCCCCGTAATGGTGGCAGACCGGTTGGTTCCTCCTCGGGAAAAATGTCAACATACTCCCGCAACAAAGCAATAACAACACTAGGCAAAGAATCTGTCAAGTCAGCAATTACCAGCAAACAAGTACGGGAATAAGAGGGCGAAAATTCAGTACCTTTCTCCATGGGAAGAAGGCGAGTGATTGTGTGTGGAGTGGACATAATCGGTTCCTTGAATAAAATTAAGAAAGCACTTTTTTTGGCCAGCCTTGGTTTATCATTTGAAATTCCCCTACTAAGAATATTGTCATCCACCAAAGTAACATTTTTTTCCGATTTAGATATAGAATTTTGGGCAGCTTGTTGGACACGTCCCTTAGCAAGACGCAAGTCTTCAGCTCGAGACTCGTGTGGGGATAATGAAACCAAAGTGTGTGTCTTACCATTTAACGAAAACTTGTAATTATTGGTAAATCCATCATGCATAGCACGCCTATCATATTGCCAAGGTCGGCCTAGTACCTTAATTTGATGTGCCATATATATATTTTATCGGTGACTAACCCTGCCAAGAAGTCGTATGACTTACAACGGCATTTTCTTTTTGCAGGTACCATGAAACACACACCATAAATGATTAAAACAAAATATGTGTATGATATATATTTATCATCACATTTTATATGATATGGTGTTGATATCATGTTCATTGGGTTCAACAATAATTGACCTCACGGCCCAGCCTTTCTTCGGACCTTGAACATTACAAAATAACAATTTTCTTTTCAGCCCAATCCTTTTACTCCATTTCTTTATTAAAAAATAATAATAATAAAAAAGATTTACCCTACTCATATAAACCAAAACCTAATCCTGCATAACCATTTCACATACAGCCGCTTCCGTTCCTTTTCTTTCAGACAAATCTTTTCTTCTTACATCCCTTCTTCATTCAGACAAAAAAAAAAAAATTTAAATCAACAGCTCCATTACACTCTCAGTCCTTCCCAATTCTTCAACTCCCTGTCCGAAACTCCAACCAAATTATCACCTCTATCTATCATATTACAAATTCTATTACTTTCTCCTTCAAAACGATTTCACACTCGATTGAGCAGATTGAATCTTCTATGAAATCTGAAATCATTCATAAACTCAAGCCTTAATGTTTTCTTATTTGATCGAAGATAAATCTGTGACCTATGTGGCCAAGAATCGATAAATCGTGACCCGATTGAAGAAAATTCGTGGCATTTTTCTTCTTCGTTGAACCACAGGTCACCATGCCTCTGAAAATGGCTCACGAATTTTGAATAAATGGTCAGGAAGTATAGCTGAATTTCTGTCTCAGCTTTGATAAGTTTTTCGAGTCTATACTTGGTGAAATTGATTCTCGATTTATGAACCAAGTCTTTTGAATTGATGAGTCTGAATCATTCTTAATTCGATTCATGTGTCTAGGCTATTCTTTTGATAAAATCACCTTTTGCTGCACCTTTATTGATAAGTCAATATGAATGCTATGCAAATTTGAGTTTGTTTGAGGCACTGTACTAAAGCACTATGACGAAATCAGACTTTTCTGGTTAACCAGCTCCGATTAATGAGTCATCTATGTCGGCGTTATAATCTGATTAATTCTTTGATTGATATTTTTGGGTCAGATTTACTTTGATGCATTTCATTGAAGAAAATGACAAAAACAATTTTCGATCTAGTCAAACTGTATAGATCAATAAGTTTATGTCTTGTTTGATTACTCTAGGTCATTAATATGATGAAATCAGGTTATGTGCTATGTTTGTTTTGTTGACAAAATCCTGATTAATGATTCATTAGCACTTGCATCACTTGCATGTCCCATTCGATTAAGGATTTGATGAAATCCTGAGATTTATGAATCAAATCTAGAGTATTGATCTCTTGAAATGATATACTCCTTGCTCATCTGCTATGAATTCAGAATATAGCCGTGATGAAGCATTTTCGGGTTGCCCGTGCCTTCGGATTTGGTGTGGTATGGACGTATATCTATATTCATAACACACCCCCCCATTTCTTCTAATGCCACACTGAGGATTTATTGTGTTTATATATATAATTTTTGCAAAAGAAATGCATTCTATGTGCTGTATATACAAGTATATGTCTATCTACTCTTATCAGTGTAAACGTGTCTATATATACAGTTTTTCTTTGGCTGTATATACACCTTATAAATATATCTAAATAAATAAATAAATATATTTATGTTGCTGTATTCAAAACTTAACTCAGATAAACATAAGTCAAGAAAAACTGTTGATTTCCTCTATACACTATTTATTGTTTATTGTTTCAATATTGACTGGCTGCATCTGAAAAGTTTTTTTTTAACTCAATAGTCATTTTTCGAATATAGCAACGTACCTACTTTCAACTTAATGGCAGAATTTTCGATGCACTGCATTCATTGCATTCCATGTTTTCAAAATGGCTAAGTATTTGCTCTTCCATTTACTGGCCTATAAATTCTCAGTGACATCAAACTGATCAAGCAACTAAGCTGATCAAACATTTTTTATTTACATAAAATCCCTTTGTATTTTCGAAAAGTGTTTACTTCATTTGTATCTCAGTTCATCTTCTGAGATTGCAAATCTGAATTTCACCTTGGATCTGCCTGTGTGATTCAAGGTTGAAATTGGGGTGTGGTGATACTCTCTGGATATCCAGCCTGAGCTTTGGGATTGCACCAAGGCTTGTTTCTGGCACCAGTGCTCTATCTCACAACCTGAACCTTAGGGTTCGTATCAGTAAGTTCTCGTATTTGCTTTTTGCTTTCAAGTTGCTAATTTCTTCTGTGTGTCTGAATTTTAGAACTTGGTTAGAAAAAGAAAAACGAAAGGTGTATCAGTTCTGTTGTATTAAGCTTTCAGAAAAAGAACTGTATTTGAATCACTGTGACTTTGTGTCACTGTTGCGTTTGTGATTCAGATACTACAGTGTGATCTGAAAGATTAATAAGTCAGAACAAGTCTTATTCAACTTGTATTTTATTTTCAGTTTCTGCAAAGTGTTTGTAATCTGTAACAAAAAAAAAACATATAGTGAAAAACTGTGGATGTATGCTGTATGATAGTTTAATCAACTATTAAAATCAGCACAAGTGTTTTCTGGAAACTGAATTAGAAACACACTTACATAATTGCATGTTAAACTGATCAGGAATTAATTTGTTAAACTCTTAAGATTCTGAATTCACAAGAACTTTAACCTATAAACGTTGATTCTAGCTAGATCTTCCGCCTAGTTTATTCTCAATAATAGGTTAAGTATTTTGAAACTCCAAAAAGGCTAATTAAAATTTAAAAAGCCGTAATATCCTATTCACCCCCCCCTCTAGGATATATATATTGCGCATATACGATCCAACAAGTGGTATCGGAGCTTGGTTTCTTGTGAATCAAATCCTGATATTCAGTTTGCTGAATTAACTGTGTTGATAACTGCCATTTTAATAAACTGCTGAAACCTGTATCTGTGCTTAAGTGCTGTATATTTGTTCTGTGTTTGATGTGTTATAGCTGCTGAATTACTGCCTACTGAACTGTGATACCTGCAGGTGTTGTATCTGTGCTTTTAGTTTACAAAAATAAATCTGTTAAGTCTCGCTCTGGCTGAATTTTAGATTCAGTCACTCGTTTTCTGACCACGTTTTATTTTCTGCAAACGTTTAAGTGCTAAGACTATTCACACACCACTTGCAACACATATCGAATCTGAGATTTTTGTCACATCTTATTTGAATCCGTTCAGCTGCATTGTAATTTGCATTGTATCACTACATTAGTTGTAAGTGCATTGAACTGCATTGTACTGCATCTCATTATCATTCAAACGCCTAGAATTAATTAAATGTCTTCCATGAACTATAACCATGCACCACCACGTGAGGGCTTATCATTGGTAAGACCTCCCTATTTTGATGGTACTGGTTATATTCAGTGGAAGAGGGCTATGCAACTCCATGTAGAGGCAATGGACATCCGACTATGGTTCATTATAGTGGATGGACCCTTTGTCCCTACTAAGGAAGGTAGAGATGAGGGTGTGATAGTGCAAGTTAAGAAGGAAAGAGATGAATTAGATGATGAGGATTATCGAAAGATGACCCTCAATTCTAAGGCTACCGCTATCCTTGTTAATGCTTTAAGTCCAGCTGAGATCTTAGACTGTAAGACTGCTAAAGAAATATGGGATCATCTAGAAATGCGTCATGAGGGTAATAATCAAGTTAAGGATAATAAAATTAACCAACTCATGTTTGCATATGAATCATTTAGGATGGGTTCAAACGAGACAATCAGTGACATGGATACCAGATTCACTGATATTATCACTACACTTTCTGCACTAGGTAAAACCTTTAAATCCAAAAAGATTGTGCAAAAGATCCTTAGAAGCCTGCCCCAAGAATGGGACGCCATGGTTACGGCTATACAACAGGCTAAGGATCTGAACACACTCAAAAAGGATGAACTGATTGGTTCTTTGCTTGTGCATGAGAGCATGATGTCCTCTCGCAAGCAAACGAAGCTTGAGACTAAGGGAGTGGCACTCAAGGCCAAGTCCCAGCCCAACGAACCTGAGACTACCGAAAGTGAAAGTGATAATGAAGATCACGCTCTTATGGTTCGCAACTTCAAGAAATTTTTGAAGTATAATAAGGGTTCAAAATCTGAACCTAAATCCCAAAAAGGCAAAGCCAAAAGGGGTTCCGATGTCCGTTGCTACGAATGTCAGCAAAAGGGGCATATTGCCAATGAATGTCCGAATCGTAAGTCTAAATCTGAAAAGAAATCTAAACCTGTTTTTGATAATAAAAAGAAAGTAAAACCTGCTTTAGCCGCTTGGTCCGATAGTTCGGACAACGACGCTGCTGAATCTGACTCAGAAAAGAGTGAGAAAGCAAATGTTGCTCTTATGGCATACTCCCAGACCACAAATGACACGGATGAGATTCTGTCTAATCCATCTTTCACAAATGATGAATTGTATGAATTAAATGAAAAATTAACCATCGAAAACTCAAACCTTAAAGGCAAAAATGAACACCTACAAGATATTATTTTGCGAAATGAGGATCAACTCCTCCAACTAATTAATTCTTTAAGTGCACTTGAGCTAAAGTATCAAGATCTTGAGTTGGAAAATGCTTCTCTAAAAACAGAGTCTATTACACTCAAGAAAACCATTCAAGGGTTGGAGAAGGGGCCAATAGTCAGTGGGTATGAGACTTCTTACAAGGAGACTCTTCTCAAAGACTTGAAGCTCAAAGAAAATATCTTGGAACCAAGGCCAATTGCCTTAAAGAACATTAGACCCCCTTCCCCCAAACGTTTTTACAAACAACACACAAAAGCACCCAAACACGCATACAAGTATGACCAGAGGTACTCAAGGAGTCCAACTCGACAGACTACCTCTCGTCAAACAAACTATGCTCCACGTATGCACCATGATTATGGGATACATCAAGCACCCAACTACACCTATATTAAACCACGAGTGTCCTATAATTCGTATAACAATTTTCAACCACAATATCACTATGACAAGCCCCACTATCCATATGGGTCATATTTTGGCTTTTATGATCAGCCATCTAGTTCCTATGGATCTAGACCTGCACATAAACCCAAGATTAAGAAGATATGGGTACCCAAAGTCAAACAAGTATGGGTGAGAAAGGATTCCGCCAATACTAACCCTTAAGGACCCAAAAGACTAAAGGGGACCTCAACTATTCTTTGGTTGCAGGATTGCCCTAAACTAAGACCATGAAGAATCCAAATAAATGGGTGCTAGACAGCGGTTGCTCTAGGCACATGACTGGAAACTTCACTCTCTTTCGATCATACGAACCCAAATCCAAAGGAGGCTCTGTCACTTTCGGTGATAGCTCCAAAGGAAAGATCCTTGGTGAAGGATCCATTGGTAACCCTGAATCGCTCATCATAAACAATGTGTATTTTGTAAACAACTTAACTCATAATCTTTTGAGCATCTCCCAACTTAGTGATTCCGATCTAGAGATTACATTCGACAAAAAGACATGCAAGATAAAAGATATGTCTGGTAAGCTTCTCTTGTCCGGTCATCGTGAGGACAATATATATACTATCGAACTTGATAAGCTTCCGGACTGTCCAATATCTTGTCTTGTCTCTGAGAATGACAATGTTAATCTCTGGCATCGACGCCTAGGACACGTTGGTATCTCCACTATGCAGAAATTGGTTAGCCAAAATCTAATTCGTGGACTACCTAAGTTTGACTTGAAAGACTTCAAGTTTTGTGAGCCTTGCATCAAAGGCAAACAAACAAAGACTTCTTTCAAATCCAAACAAGACATCACCACTACACGCATACTTGAACTCTTGCATATTGATCTGTTTGGCCCAAGTCGTGTTCGAAGCCTTGGAGGGAAGTCGTATGCCCTCGTAGTTGTAGATGATTACTCCCGATACACATGGGTTTTGTTCTTGACTCACAAGAGTGACAGTGCTACTTCATTTGAAACTCTGGTGAAGCAATTACAGAATACTTTTGATATATCGGTTGTGACTGTCCGGAGCGATAGAGGCGGAGAATTCATTGATGCAGAACTCATTGAGTTTTGTGAATACTCCGGTATTCGACATGAGTTTTCTGCTCCTAGAACTCCACAACAAAACGGGGTTGTTGAGCGTAAAAATCGCTCTCTCCAGGAGTCGGCACGAACGATGCTAAACGAGTTCAATATGCCTCGTTTCCTATGGGCCGAAGCGGTTTCTTGTGCCTGTTATAATATTAACAGATTAACTATTCGAAAGACCTTGCACAAGACTCCCTACGAAATTCTTAGGAACCGACCACCCAAAATAAACTATTTCCATGTTTTCGGGTCAAAATGTTTTGTCTTAAACGATAAGGGAAACTTGGATAAATTTGCATCTAAGTCCACCGAATGCATATTCGTGGGTTATTCCGAAACCTCACGGGCATATAGATGCTATGATCCGATTTCACGACGCGTTTGTGAGTCCATACATGTCTCATTTAATGAATCATATTCCATGACTAATGCGTGTATTAATGTGGAAGGAATTAAAGAATTATTAGAAAAGGCTAAGCTTGCAGACTACTCTGAGTTTGAGTTTCTTCCTCCGGCCACAAATGAAGTAAGCCCGGAGATTCCTGAAACTCCTACTCCAGAGGCTCCTATTGCTGAAAACAGACCCATGGGTGATGAAACCTTAGCAAATGGTGAATCCCATGGTGAACAACATACTGAACAAAATGAGCAACCTACCTCCTCACGACAACGCACATGGGATCGTGATCACACTCCAGATCTTATCATTGGAGATCCCACTGCTGGTGTATCCACTCGTCGGTCCACACTTCCCCCTCCTTTTACTGCTTTAGTATCTTTAATTGAACCCAAAAATATAAAAGAAGCACTATTAGACACGGACTGGGTGATAGCCATGCAAGAGGAGTTACATCAATTCGAAAGAAATGATGTATGGGAACTAGTCCCTTTACCTCCCAAGACACACACTATAGGAACGAAATGGGTCTTTAGGAATAAAATGGATGAAAACGGGGTAGTCGTTCGGAATAAGGCCCGACTGGTGGCACAAGGGTATTGCCAAGAGGAAGGCATCGACTACGATGAGACTTTTGCTCCAGTTGCTCGGCTTGAAGCCATTCGCCTACTTATAGCGTTTGCATCCGCTTTTGACCTAAAGCTATTCCAGATGGACGTTAAGAGTGCGTTTTTGAACGGTCTTATCAAGGAGGAAGTGTATGTTCGCCAACCTCCGGGTTTTGAGGATACACTTCACCGAGATCATGTCTACCGCCTCAAGAAAGCACTTTATGGCTTGAAGCAAGCCCCCCGAGCCTGGTACGACCGGCTATCATCTATGTTACTGGAACATGGTTTCTCTAGGGGTAGAGTAGATAATACTCTATTCATTAAGAAATCTGGTTCAGATATCCTGATTGCTCAGGTATATGTAGATGATATCATCTTTGGCTCCACCAATCCAGACCTATGCACTGAGTTTGAGACTTTGATGAAGTCTAATTTTGAGATGTCGGCCATGGGAGAGCTCACTTTCTTCCTTGGTCTACAAATCAAACAAACTCCCTCAGGAACACATGTTAGTCAAACCAAATACATTAAAGACATGCTCACTAAATTCAAGTTTGACACACTTAAGCCTGCTAGCACGCCTATGACCTCATCTGTCAGGCTGACTATGGATGAAGATGGCCAATCATTTGACCAACACCTTTATAGATCCATGATAGGCTCCCTACTCTATTTGACTGCTTCCCGACCAGATATTATGTTTGCCGTTTGTCTATGTGCACGATTCCAAGCAAACCCTAAGATGTCACACTTTGGGACAGTCAAACAAATTTTTCGCTATCTTAGGCACACCCCCACTTTGAGTCTATTTTATGCCACATCTACACCATTCACACTACTCGCATATAGTGATGCCGACTATGGAGGTTGCCGTGTGGAGCGCAAAAGCACTAGTGGCACGTGCCAGTTCTTGGGCAATAGACTCGTCTCGTGGTTCTCCAAGAAGCAGCCTAGCGTTGCTTTGAGCACCACTGAGGCCGAGTATGTTGCTTTAAGTAATTGTTGTGCCCAGCTTTTGTGGATCAAACAACAGCTTGCTGATTTCGGCCTTACTATACCTTGCGTGACAGTCTACTGTGATAGCACTAGTGCCATAGACTTGTCCCGCAATCCAGTATTGCACTCTCGTGCCAAACATATAGATATCCGTTATCACTTTATACGAGACCATGTGACCAATGGTACGATATCTATAGAGTTTGTGCCTACTGCGCAGCAAGTCGCTGACATTTTCACGAAGCCTCTACCCCAGGCTTTGTTCGAAAAGCTACGTAGTGACCTATGTATGGTTTCTCTTTAGACCCTTCTTTTGATTCCTTTTTCAAAATAAGGGGGAGAGATGTATATATGTAGGGGGAGCTGCAATTTAGGGGGAGCGTAGGTATTTTGCAAAATTAATCAAAAGGGGGAGAATTGTTGGGATATTGTTGTGCCCACAATAATCCGTATGTGGTTTGATTAATTTTACAGTACCTAAATTTATGTGCCATGTATATTTTTTTATTGTCACTAACCCTGCCAAGAAGTCGTATGACTTACAACGACATTTATTTGTTTTTGCAGGTACCCTGAAATATACACCATAAATGATTAAAACTCACATGTGTATGATATATATTTTATCATCACATTTTATATGATATGGTGTTGTATAATACAAAAAGAATTAACATTGGGCTCAACATCGAATTAAACTACACGGCCCAGCATTAAATTTGAACCATCCTACTATTTTCATTCTTATAACCCAAGTCTATATACCTATAACTAAATAATAATAATAAAAATCCTTTACTAAGGCCTTTACCGATTAAATATTTGGCCCTTTTTAAATTATTTATTGACCCAGCCCCTTTTACTTTGTTTAGCCTTCAACCTAATATTTACCCTACCTATATAAACCAAAAACTCCTTCAGACATACATTTGTAGCCGCATTTCCTTTCTTTCCTCTATCAAACCTCCATTCTCAAATTCTCTGCAAATCCCATGTCCTAAAACCTTCTGTCCTAACCTCTCAATCCTTCAACATATTGAATGCTCTATTTTTACCATAAGTTGTTTCGAATCAACTGAGAAGATGAATAATCTTCTATGATGTTTGAAACCTCTTCATAAATTAACCCATGATTACTGCTGCTTCAATTTCTGATAAATCAACGATCTTTGTGACTCGAAATCGACAAATCAAAGTCTGACTAAATATACAAGCTTCAATTAAGTTACTGTTTCGATTATAATAATTCAGAGAGCATTTTTGTTCATCTGATAGTCGATTAAAGAAAAGCTACGTTCTTTTCCTCATTAATTGTTTAACAGATCCTCTATGAAGCTTTTGTTTTTTTTTGGTCTCAATATTTGCTGATTAGTTAGTTTCAGAGCTTAGCTTTACGTGATAAAAAAAAATGCAATCTTTCTTTATGATTTGCTAGCTATTATAAAAGGTAACCTGGGTAAGCTAAGATTCTATTATTGCTCTTTGTCTTTCCAGTAAACGCCCTTAAATAATCTGTACATAATAAAATCAAATTTCGATCTGTACTTTTTTAGTCGAACTTGACAAGTTTGATAAAAATATGTCTCGATTAATCATTAGATCGATGAAATCAGGTTATGTGCTATGTTTGTTTTGTTGACAAAATCCTGATTAATGATTCATTAGCACTTGCATCACTTGCATGTCCCATTCGATTAAGGATTTGATGAAATCCTGAGATTTATGAATCAAATCTAGAGTATTGATCTCTTGAAATGATATACTCCTTGCTCATCTGCTATGAATTCAGAATATAGCCGTGATGAAGCATTTTCGGGTTGCCCGTGCCTTCGGATTTGGTGTGGTATGGACGTATATCTATATTCATAACACACCCCCCCATTTCTTCTAATGCCACACTGAGGATTTATTGTGTTTATATATATAATTTTTGCAAAAGAAATGCATTCTATGTGCTGTATATACAAGTATATGTCTATCTACTCTTATCAGTGTAAACGTGTCTATATATACAGTTTTTCTTTGGCTGTATATACACCTTATAAATATATCTAAATAAATAAATAAATATATTTATGTTGCTGTATTCAAAACTTAACTCAGATAAACATAAGTCAAGAAAAACTGTTGATTTCCTCTATACACTATTTATTGTTTATTGTTTCAATATTGACTGGCTGCATCTGAAAAGTTTTTTTTTAACTCAATAGTCATTTTTCGAATATAGCAACGTACCTACTTTCAACTTAATGGCAGAATTTTCAATGCACTGCATTCATTGCATTCCATGTTTTCAAAATGGCTAAGTATTTGCTCTTCCATTTACTGGCCTATAAATTCTCAGTGACATCAAACTGATCAAGCAACTAAGCTGATCAAACATTTTTTATTTACATAAAATCCCTTTGTATTTTCGAAAAGTGTTTACTTCATTTGTATCTCAGTTCATCTTCCGAGATTGCAAATCTGAATTTCATCTTGGATCTGCCTGTGTGATTCAAGG